>OVAN01007212.1:0-20031 GCA_900406275.1 Anastatica hierochuntica | reverse complement strand
AATTTGAGTTCGTGTGGTTTGATATTAGCAAATGATGGTAAATTTGATCTAGCTTAGTTGGTTTGGAATTATAAACTGTATGAGCTAAAGTTTTAAGTTTGATGAATGATTCTACTTAGTAGAAATGAGTAAAGCCAATGAGTATTGATTTCTTGTTCTTGAAATGGTTTATAGTTTACACTCTTACTTAGTATATCATTTGGCTTTCAATTGTCTCTTGATACTTACTTGCCTAATTCTCTCGTTAAGGCACCAAACTTAATCAAAACATCACCTCGGAAAGATCATAGAAGGGACTCTATGGAAACTAAAAGCAAATCCAAGAAGCTCCAATTGAATTCTTTTCCAAGATATCTCGAGGCTAAGGGTCCTCTACAACTCGCTTCCATCCATCACTCCAACTTAGTACCTTTATCCATTTTTTATACCGTTTTTCTTTTTTGCCGTCTTGTGGTTTGGTCTCCTTCATCGGATATATTCACTCACCGAGACGGTGATGATTAATTTCGGGGAGGAGAATGTTTGCAAATGAAATTCTTAGTTGTTTTGTTTTCTTTTAACCCTTGAGTCTCACGTAGAGTGCATTGTAAATAGTTAAGGCATATAAAATGTGAAAAATTTAAATAAAAAAAAGAAACATGTAGTTGCATTTCTCATACTCATATCGTTAGGATCGAGTCTTAGAGCATATATGATGCATTTACATATGCATGAGGACTATGATTGAATTGTCGCGTAATTGGACTATGCTTAGGAGTTTAATTGAGACCCTTGCTAGTAGTATCATGTAGCCTTAGCCAAACCGAAAAATGGAAAATCCATGCTCGGAACTCTCGGCTTAATTGTTTGCATCTAAATTGGACCTCGCATGACTTGAATTCAACCCTAATGAACTTAAACATGAATGAACCTTTAAATTAATCTTGCTTATGGAGTAGAAATTCATTGACCATGGATAAACACATTGATATTTGGATTGGCTTATCCCTTTTTACCACTCTTAACTGATCCAAGTAGCCGTTCTCATTTTAAAAATGGTTCCTCACCCTTAACCCAAGCCTTTCTTTCATGCCCCCATTGTTCTTAGATGGGTGAGGTCTCTTTTTGTGCTTTCATATGTAAAAGCTCGTGAGTATTAGGACGAAAAAGGTGACCGTTCTTAGAACTAGTCTCGCTTTTAGGCTAGTTTAGATAGGATGGGGATCGATTCAAGTGCCTATACTCGATGATCATGGGTTACGGAAATTTGGTAAACATCAAAAGAGGATCAATAAGAAAAGTTCAAGAAAAAAAAGAGTGAGAGAATATGTAAATCTCTAAGGGTAGAAGAAACAAAAGAAAATGAAGAAAGATAGCTCTAAGTTATAATGAGAAAAGAGAAAGATCGTAAGCAAGAGAAAAAATGATAAATAGTCAAAAAGACTAGAAAATAGGATCAAGAATGCAAAGAAAGTTTGATAGGAGCTATAGTATAAAGAGAATGAAAGAAAACCCTTAGAGAAGTCTACCTTAGAACTTAAAAGGAAAAGAGAAATGAAAGCTTGATCAAGAAAAAGAGTTATGTGTTTGTGGATTGATCTAGTCAAGAATAAGGAAGGGTAGAGTTAGGGAGTCAATGAGGGATTGGGTATAGATTAGAGAAGGTGAATCTTTTTACGCGTAAATTGTCATTGTCTCCCTTGATTTTACTACTTGACTAGCACACTTTTCATTGAGAGAAACCACTTCAAACACTTGAAAAACCTTTCAAAAATTGACCAAAAGCCTTCTTCCTCCTAGAAAAATGGTATTTTATTTCTTTTCCATAAGCGAGATTCCACATGAAACCATTAATGAATGTTAAAGGGTTGTTTGACAAGATTGCTTGCGAAGGTTTAGGCGTAGACTAACTAGCATGACTTGGGAAGAGTATGGCGAATTACGAGAGAGAGTAATATTGACTCTTGCTACTTGCTACTACTTCCTAAGAATCTCATTTCAACTACTTTTGCATTTCCTTGTGATTATGTGTCCTCACCTTCAAACTTCTTTCTCGGTTTGATCTTTGTTCACTTGCTTGAGGACAAGCAATGGTCAAGTCCGGGGGAGTTGATATATGTGTGTTTTTTATCATTTTAGTAATATTTTTGCATGGTTTTAAATTTCTTTTAGCTCATTTAGAAGCTTTAGTAATAATTTTAGTCTCGTTTAGTTTAGATTGATCATCTTATAGTCTTAGGCTATATTTTGTGCTCTGCATTGCATTTCTTTAAAACTTTTAGGTTGTTTGGAGCTCAATGGATGGATTGAATGATGCAAAAGGCATGAAGCTTAAAGAATCATGAAGAAAATGTTCTTGGATGCAAATGGGTAGATGTTAGATGGAGAACCGACCAAAGTGTCTTAAATATGAGATCATATGGAAGCCTTCCCGTGATTTTATTGAGATCAAATTTCGATAGAGAATAGGAAATTGAGTTAGCTTCGTTTTGGCAGTGGTTTCATCTCATTCTGAGCTACGGTTCAAGAGTTATGGTTTAAACACCGAAGACAGGTGCTGCTGGGAGGAAGCTGGCGGCCAGTTCTGGGTTGTGTAGACCGCCAACCAGGGGGGCCTAAACCGCCAGGACTGCTCTGTAGCTGGCTGGCGGTCTGGCAAGGCGGTGCAGACCGCCACCCAGAGCCCCCTGGACCACCAGGAACCTCCACAGACACCAAATTTGCTTAGATCCGACCCGGTTTGTCCCGGATCTACCAAATTCAACCCTTTCCTCTATAAATACTCAATGTTAACTTTCTTAAAACTCTAAGCTACCTAAGCAACAATTTCTCTTCTTAGTTTTTCATAGATTTTGGTTGTTTTAAGATCTAAACAAGTTATCATCATACTTCGTTTTGGATCCTTTTTAGTTTGTAATGTGTTTGATGTCTCTTTTATTCTTGTTCTTCACGTGTTCTTCAAATTTTCTTCATTTCTAGTAAAGTTTGGATCTTTCTTTCATTTTAAATAGTTTGTTAGCATATTATCCATCTCATCTCTACTCTTCTTCTAACATATATAATCAAGAGCTAGTGACAATCTCTTGGTTTTACATGGCTTTTAGTTAGTAGACTTTCTGTTGGATCATGGGTTAGCTAGATTAGGAATGTTTTGATGCTAATCATTGATGCTTAGGGTTGTATTCATATAGATTCACATGATTTAGGGGTGCTAAAGGCTAGATTTGAAATGATCAATCAAATTCGAGATATTAAGGATTTCACATCCGGAAGGTGTTCGATGAAATCCCTAAGAGAACCAAAATTGTGCTTAACATTCTTAGTCTATGGGAGTAGTTGTCTAAATTGTTTAGTAAATTAATAGGCTTGTGTATAATGATTGATGAATGTTAGATCACTATCGGGAGATTTAATTGATTTAGGATTTATCAAAAGGATTAGGATCATGGAAATGAACTAATTGAGCTTTGCCTTGTCTTTGAATGGTACTTAATCCAATCTTTTCATCATTGTTTGATTGTTAATTGATCCTCATGATAGTTAAACTCATGGTCCAATGTCATTTCTATTTTATTTTCGTCTTTGTGTTTTGTTCTTTACACTTCTCATCTCTTAGCTTTTAGATTCCATCACTTTCTTCCTATTTGCTTAGCTTAGGAAGTTTTATTACATCCTAGTGCTTGAATCTTAGCTCCTTTGGGTTCGACCCTTAAATACTACAACGCATTACCGTACTCTTGCGGTTTAGTGAGTTGTTAGTCAATTAAGGTCTTTAGAAATTTAAAACTTGAATTAGTTAATCGATAAAGAAATTCTCTCACATCAGGCTCATGCTACTTGATACTACTAGCAAGGATTTCAATTCACTCCTAAGCAAAATCCATTTACGCGATACTTCAATCATTGTCCTCATGCACATGTAAATGCATCCTATATGTTTCTAAGACTCAATCTTAAAGGACAAAAGTATGAAAGATGCAACTATATGCTTCTTTTTCAAATTTTTCAAATTTTTCGAATTATTTTTGGTTTTTCTGTGCCATAAATGTTAACAATGCATCCTAAGCTTATATGAGACTTAAATAAATGAAAACAAGACAAAACAACTAAAAGAATCATTAGTAACCATTCTCCTCCCCCGGATTTACTCATCACTGTCTCGGTGAATGAATAGAATCCGACGAAGGAGACCAACAACCACAATTAAAAGAAAAATAATAAAAAGAGTGGTATTTTCAATGGAAGAAAGGGTACCTTGGATCACCACTCGGAAGGATTATAAGCTTGTGGCCTCGGGACTTTGAGATAGAATTCTTTGGGAGGCAGAATTGGATTCGATCGTTGGTCTTCGTATGGGTGAAGCGACTATTGGGGAGGAAGCAACAAAGTGGTGTACCATCGTCACTTATGAAAGAATACATAAGTGAGTGCTCGTTGTAGCGACCCGTCAATGTTCTTATGTCGAATAGGTATGCTTCGTCTATGTATAGTCTCTCCGGAAGCTCTTTGTAGAAGGTAAAGTCGATGGATGAGAAACGGAAGAGCGGAGTGAGAATTCCACCGATGTGTATCCCATCTTTTCCATACCGATCAAGGTTCATTCGTATGCCCATGAGGTGAAATAGAAAGCCGACCCTTGGCACAATTCAAAACCAGAGAATGGGAGGGCTCTACCGATGTGGTCATGGAGTTTATATCCTATTTCTCCATGGAGAAGTCCTAACTCTATCGGAGTTGGCCACTTGGGGTGTACCCTTGCAAAAAACTTGTTACCGAGAAGCCTCATGGCATGGCGGATTGTTGGATTCTTGATCTTGGACATTTTCGCGACTAAGAAGCCGTAGTATTCATCAGTGGAAATGTTCCTCCAAAGCAAAGAGATTTGGTTGAATTTCGGTTGCTCAGTGTTCCCATTCTTGGAAAACCATACAATTCGCAAAATCGGTTGAATGTGAGGAAATACCGGTTTGGTCTAATTCAGAAGTAAAGTATTCCACTTTCCCCTCCTTCCTCTTCTTCATAAGTGATGGTATCAAGGAATTGTCGGGCTAGCTCCGGATATGTTGCTTCATCCATTGATACGAGAATCATGACATTCATCCTATCTAATAGGCCGTCAACTTGTTCATAAATCCACATTCTTCTCATGACCTCTTCATCGGCGAATCTTGTGGGGTGAAAGTCTAGTTGGCGAAGATCGGTTAGATGTCCTATCTCTTCGCTTGTCCATCCCAAAAATTCGGTTCCCTCAATTCTTTATCCTCTCCTTGAGGAGCCTGGTTGCCCCCAATTTGTTTGGTGAGTTGAGTAGCTTCCTTGAGTGTTCACTTAGCTTGCCATTGTACCTTTGAGAGAGCAAAAGATATGTGAGTCTAAAGAGTTTGGAAAATAATGGTTCCAAAGCATTTGTACAAAGAGCATAGCTCATCAACTTGTTAACAAGAATTATCCATTTCCATCATCAAGATCGACCCAACTCATTTCTCATGATACCCAAGAATGACAATTCAAATTTTAGATTCTAAACTAATGGGTTTCTACTATGGAACAACTCAAAATTAACTTCACATCAAGTTCCAAGCAAAGCATCGAATCCTTAAACAACCAATTGCAACCACAATCTCTAAGTTTTCCTAATTCTCATATTTCTCATAATCTCCAAAAACCCTAACTTTGAAATCCAAAATCTCAACAATCCCAACTCAATCTATGAAGTTATGGTTTAGAGAATCATTTACCCAAGCACAAAAGATCTCAACAATGATACTTACAAGCTTGGAATGGCCCAAATCTAAAGATTTATGAGATTGAGCAATAGAGTGTTATGAGAGATTTACCTTTGTTCTTGAGATAGATTTAGTGTAGATCGAAACTAGAGCAGGAATTAAGCAAAAGGATATTAAATATTTGATTCAAAACATGAATTTGCAAAGAAATTGGTTTTGGAATGAAAGAGAAGTTGAAAGTTTGTTTTTTTCTTCACCAAATTTCGAGGAAATGAGGAGAGAGAGAGATGAAGTGGGTTTTGGGAAGAAGAAAAAGGGGGTTTATCATGCTTAACTTGAGCTTAGGATTTTTTGTAGTTATTTCCCTTAACCCGGAGGAGACAATATCCACTTTGTGTACCGGAAGATCAAAGTATTCCTTGAGTTATTGTCTAATGAATCTTTGGGGATAGGGACGAGTTGGTTTGTAAGGTTCCACATCCACTTGCAAGTTCACTACACGTTTCTTTTCCTTGGTTGTGTCCTCACCCCCAAAAGCTTCCTCGGCTTCTCTTTTTGGCTTACTTAAAGACTCATTCACAAAGGTAAATTTCTCTTTCTTTGAATTAGACTGCGTAAAGACCATTACCTCATCAACACATTCAACCTTAACCTCATCGAGTAGCGCTTTATCTTCGTGATATTGGATATTCCCATCATTATTTACTTTTCTTCCAAGGAGTCTCTCAAATTCGCTAACCACATTCTCAACTTGATGATCAAAGGTGTCATTTTCAAAGATCATATTTCAAAAATCCTTCGGATTCGCTTCGGGTTTACCCGGTAGGATCCCTTTACCATTGTTCTTGGAAGAACTAGCAATTTGGGCCACTTGGTTGTCTAGCGTCTTCATATGAGCGGCTCGATTCTCAACCTTCTTGTTTAGGTCACACCAAACACCATAAATCTTTTGATTTACATCTTCCATCCTCTTGTTAAAATCAAAATCGGCTTTATTTTGCCCGTCCAATACTTGCTTAAGGAGGGTGATGTTCTCGTCCTCTTGTGGAGGTTGAGTAGATGAACTTCCCGTGTTGGTGAGAAATTTGAAAGGTCCTTTTGGTGGGAAGTTTCTTGGAGCTTGCCCTTGTGGCCTCTCCTTTTGCATAGGGTAGTTTTGATCTGATGGGTTAGTAACATCTTGGTTCCGATATGGAAGGTTGTTGTTCCAATACTTGAACGGAGGGTTGTAAGGCTTTGAATAATACCCTCCTTGAATGTAGAAAAGGTCCTCTTGGTCCCCAATTTCTTGGTCATTTCCATCCCTTACCTTCTTCCATGTTCTCCACTACATTCATGGATCTTTGATTCATCTCGGTTAGCCTATCAATCTTTTCATTAAGCTCTTGCAATCGAGAATCATCCTGGTAAGTCCCATCTTTATAGCGGCCATAGATTTGGTCGCTTTGAGCTAGGTTTTCTATGAGTTCTTCGCCTTCCTCAACGTCTAAGTTGGCAAAATTCCCCTTGCTTGTCGTGTCAAGTGAGTTCCGATATTTTTCCAAATAACCGCGATGGAAAATCTATAGCAAAGCATCCTTAGCTACACCATGGTACGGGCAAGATCGGATATAAGATTTCAACCATTCCCAAGCTTCATAAAACGACTCATTATACCCTTATTTGAAACTTGTAATGTTGTTTCGAATTTTAGTCGTCTTTTGCTTCGGGAAGAACTTTGTCATGAATTCCTTCTCTACTTGAGCCCATGTAAAGACTAAATCCATGGAGATAATCTTCTCCCATTGATTGGCTATATCACCTAACGAGAATGGGAATAGTATCATTTTGATGGCTTCCTCGCTTATCCCATTTATCTTTATAGTCCTACAAAGCTACTCAAACTCATCAAGATGGTCTAGAGGGTTTTTCGCTGGTCGACCATTAAACTTGTTGTTTTGGACCATGTTTATGAGGCTATGTTTTATCTCAAAGTTATTGGGTACTACTGCGGGAGGTTGAATATCGGCCCTTACCCTCCTCGTGTTGGGTTCATCATAAGCACATATCCTTTGTGCTCTAGAACGCCCTTGGTCTTGGATCCCAATCCCTTGATCTTGGTTGTTGTCACCCATATTGTTTCCTTTATTACCAATAGGATGAGGGTTATCCATTCCCAAACGTTGTAGATTCTCGAGTCTCTCTCTTTCTCTCCTTGCTCTAGTATTATCTCGTTTCAATCGTATTATATCTTCCACTTGCGGAATCAAATTTGATGAACCCCTACTACGTAAGTTCATGAACCTACAAAGATAAGAACAAAGAGTGAACAAGAGTTAGTGACTTTAATTAAAAAGAAATGACTTAGTCTCAAAAAACTAATAAGGACTAAATGGCAAAATATGTTGCTCCCCGGCAACGACGCCAAAAACTTGACAAGGGTGTAATTTCGGTCAAGTTTTGAAAATAAGACTCCAATCCCTAGGCCTTAAGAATAAGGCTAGACATTGTAGTACTTAGGGTTTTCGAACCACGAGGAGCAAATCTTCTACACATTTAATCCTGTAACTAGTTTCATTAATCTAAGTCTTATAAAAACAATTGTATTTCAAACTCAAAACAAACAAGCAAGCAAGCAAAACAAGATAACAATCTCAAACTACTAAATACTATTTAAGAAAGTTTCAATGATGAAGAGCATGCAAGCAATGAGCTAGGTGTATGGTCAAGTTATCCAAATGCTAACCAAATGCAAAGTTGAGGTAATGAAGCTCAATTCAAAGGCAAGAAAACAAATCAACTATATCATTTCCATGATTCTAGTCCATTTAATGTACTAAGATATAGAATTTCTCAATAGCAATCCTAATTCATTAATCATTAAACAAAAGCCCAATAGCCTACTTAACACCTTAATCATCTATTCCCATATGCTAAGAATGCTAAGCATGATTTAGATTCTCTTAGGCATTTCATCAAACACCTTCTGGGTGTGAAAGCCTTAAGATCTAGGATTTGATTGATCACTTCAAATCTAATTTTAAGCATCCCTAAATCATGTAAATCTATATAAACTCAATCTCTAACATCATGATTAGCACCTAGATCTAACTTGGTCAATGTAACCCATGCTTACACTAGATGACTACTCACGACTCATGCTCAAATAACTCATAAAAATCAAAGATAAACTCATAACAAATATAAAGGAAGAAGAAGAAATGATAAAGATGCAAACTTTTGGATGATTAACAAAGAGATTGCTTAAGATCCAAAAGAGATACAAAGGTTCAATGGAATAGTAAAAATTAAGGTTTTTCAATGTTTAAGAGGAGTATTTATAGAAATCTAGAAGTCGGGTCGGGTTGACCCGGGATAAACCGGGTCAAAACCCAATTTTTAAGTGATTTAGACAAGGCTGGCGGTCTGGGCTGGGGTTTGTGGACCGCCAGCCAGACCCCTCTGGAAAACCAGCTTTGAGTTGTGGCTGGTTGGCGGTCGTCCTGAAGATTGCATACCGCCTGCTAGTGCCCCTTGGACCGCCAAATTTTTCCATTTGGTGCTTAACGCGTCCGTTCTGGCGTTTGAGTCCCGGAATTCATCCATTTTGATCAAGGCAACCTAAAATAGGGTAGAAGAGAGGGAAAAATGTATAAATGCATTTCCTAAGACTCCTAAACGTACTAAAGACTTTTTCTTGCGAATTTATACTAAAACTACTTAAAAGGAAGCAAAACTCTATGAGAATATAACTAAATTCTAAGCATAAATCATGCAAATTTCATAAATATCAGTACTACCAAGATATTATCCGTTATCGGTCAGCCCGAAACAAATGTTGACTGAGTTTCAGACGCTAATTTGGGTAGGATTGTTTTAAGGCGTAAGCATAATATTTTTTGTTATCATCTTATATCTCACATTTCATAGACTTATAGGTCCAAACTCCGCCATCCTTTTTGACTTTTCCGTCTTGGGGATAAGACATATTCATCTCATTCAAACACCCATCTAATTTTCCATATCGAAGGAAATTCCTTACTAGTATCACTAAATTCTCCTTAAGTGTTCTCAAAAGTTTCTGATAAAAGAGAGCAGTCATATCATCCAGTCCGTGAGCTTTTTCCGGATGCATCGTGAACAAAGCTATCCTAACATCAGTCTCTGATATGTCTCGTGTCAAATATGAGTTCATACTTCCTGAGATAATCGACTGGACAAGCCTAAGTACCTCAACAAAATCTCTTGTATCTGATGGTTTAAACAAGTCAATAAAATAATTAGTCGCTATTTCTTCTTTCCCTTCCTTTGTGCCATCCTAGACATATTGAGAATTAAACAATCTTGTTATCTTCTTCCTCACCCTCCTTTGTTTCGTGGTTGCATGGAAAAATTTTGTATTCTTATCTCTCTCTTTCAACCATAAATTTCAGCTCTTTTGTCACCAGTAAACCTCTTCATCCTTATAAGCATCCTTGAACTTCTTTTTTCTCCCATTAATCTCAACTTGGGTGACTAAATCGTCATTTTTCGCTTTCTCTAATTCATCTTTTGTGATAGTAATATTAGCCTATCCCGTCAAAATATTGTCCTTCCTCCACTGAGAAATCGCGTTTCTGCAATTTCCAATTTTATCCACGAACATCGGAGCTCTGAAGTTTCTTATCCTTTACCATCACTAATCAACTGCCACTTGTAGGCCTTCCTTGCCTACCCATCGTTTATCAAATCTGAATTGTTTTGAAACTTGTCTGAGGCGCGATTCAAATGTTAAAAGAATTGGTCTTTGGTCAAATCAAATCATTACTAAACATTCCAATTTTGAATAAGGATATAACACCTACCATTCTTCGTTTCCAACCGCTCTATCCAATTTTCATCGACATGTAGTCTATTCTCGGTACCCTTCCAGGATAGGACATTACCTGAACATGGGAAATCCATAATCCCACAATGATGAAGCATTGAATTAAATGGAACAAAAGAAATAACTAATCTCATTTTTCCACCTTTTTCTCGTGATTCTCAGTTAATTCGTTAAAATCATTCATCATCGCACACGGTTTCGTTCTTTGTGTCCCAATACTTGTCAATCGGTCTCATACCAATTGTATCTTTTTGAACACGAGATCACCCTAAAGAAAAGAAAGAAAAACTTTTTTACCATTAATTGAAATGCTAACATCAATGATACAATCACTCTAATTAAGAACTTGTAATTTTAATCCATCATTAAAAAATAATGTCCAACCACCACTTGAACGACACAATTCAACCGTACATAAGTTGTTAAAACTAAAATGAGATTTAAACTTTATTAGATAAGACCAATATTGTTTTCTTTCTGATAAATACAAGATATCGGGTTTGAATATCTTCCACAACTCCCTTAAAGTGTTGGCTGTCAGATCACTTCCTAGATCTTGATCTTGACATTTCTAACTCAATATCTTCACAGATAAGCCGGTTTTTTAAAGGCATCCACGATCCTTTTTCACATTTGAGGCTAGGACACACACCTTAGTACCACCCATTGTTACCATGACGCTCATTCTCGATTCTTCCCATGATTGTATCGTGTGAAATTCAAAACAATGCTAACATTCCTTTTTCCTATTTCTTTCTTTGAACTGCAAACCGAAGATGAAAAACATATTCATGCTCTCACCAACATAAATCGTAATCCAAATTCAATAGATTTACTGATAAAAAATAGTTATAACATAAATGTAGAAACGTGTGTGACCTATAATACAATCATCAATTGGGTATGAGCGTTAATACAATACATCAACTGATATTGGACGACTTCCTTTCTTTTCCCATCTCAACACTCATAGACCTTTTTCATCACCCCCAAAGTTGAACCGTTAATAGCCACGAGCCCAGATTTCCTCTTTGCCTCCAATTAGCTTGTAAATTGCCAATGCGATCTCAATCGCCAATACCGTTGCCCCAATAAAGCCAAATACAAATCATCTTCAACTGGTAAACATATCATACCAATCTCTCGTAAGACTATAATCGGTTAAATCCAACATATAAGTTCTTAACTCTATCCCTTCCGATCTAGTGTTTCGGAAACAATACTTCCTCCATCAACATATCACCATTAATAGTAGGGAAATTGACTAGTGAGGATAACTAAGGAACCTCTCTATCTCGGCATCCCATATAATGTTGTCACCTCCATATTCCATAATACTTCAAAATCATCCATTTCAGTTCTCGTACTCCTATCTGAATTTTGATATGGACTCATCTTAAAGAGAAAATTCCATTTACATCCTCAATCCCAAAATTCCATCGACATCCCAAATCCTAACAAATCTATCACCGGGGCCATTAAAACATGCAAAAAAACCAGAACCTCCACTATATTGCCACCAAAGAAACCTTAAACTGTCATTTAAACCCTAATCTCTCCATCGAGAAAGAGCCCAATTTTCCGTCGACACACCTTCTAATGTCATCAGAAAATGTAAACCTAAAGAATTTTTTCTCGCAGCTCGAGCTTAACTATGGCGTCACCATATTTGTACTTCTTTTATCTCCACATCTAAATCTAAACAGTACTCTTTTCATGGATCTACGCTCAAGATCTCGAATTCAAAACCCAGAATATCTTGTCACCTTGAACCAACACTGTCACTGAAACCACATCTAAGTAGTGTTTTTCAAATACTACATAACAAACAACTTTTTAGTACAACAAGAAAGTTCTGTTTCAAATGTCATGGGCACACTAGTGAAGCAAGTACACAGAAAATGTCATGGACACAGTGATGAAGCAAAAATGAACCACATGGCCCTTTGTCTTTTGAAGTTTGAATTTTATGATTGATGCATCTTTCGTCAAGTTTTGTATAACACCATTCAACACTTCAACCTTCTCATTAATATTGGCAAATTCAGATTTGTGGAATCTAGTTGAGGTAAGTTATCTTCCCCTTTTTCAAGAAAAGTTTCTTCTACCCATTTAAAGAAGTATTTCTATGCATTGAACAATAAAGGACACTACAAAAAAAATGGGCTTAACGTCGGCGGAAAATATCACTAATTCATTGTAAAAATGGATTTTCGACGATTTAACAACGAAATGCAAATTGTCATTAATAAGTCGAAAATACCAATTCATCATTAATGCGTGCCAGAAGTAACTAGAAACAATATTTGCCATTTATATGTGGGTAAAAGTTCTTCGCAAATTCGACGGTACGTAGTAACGAATAAGCAATGAATTAATTTTAAATTATGATTGCCGTTAAAAGGATAAAAAGATCCATCCACATTACGACGATTCTAAGATGAAATAGTGATTATAATTTTCATTGATTTAACGATGAAATATTCATTAGAACATACGTAGTAAAATTGTCGTTGAAAATCTTCCCACATTGAGCATTACCAAAAGCGACGTTCTTCTTTTTGTGATTTGCACTAAAATATGAACTCTCATGTTATTCAACCAAGAGTTCAAAAAAGGATTTTAAATTCAATTTTATTGAAACAGTAATTTTAAAATGTATACCAAATCCAGTGTTATTGGATAAATATTAAGTTGTGGATTTTTAGTGATTTTAATGTGTTTTAGTGGAGTTTTTTTGTAAAAAAATACAAAGACTCAATTCACATGGTTTTAAGTGGAATTCCATGAAAATTTAAAATTGAATCACAATAATTTTTTAATTCACCAAAATCTTCTAAAAACTCATTAAAAATCAAATTCTCCTTAATACTCAATTAATAGCTTTTAGTCGATCAAATTTGACTAAAAATCCATTGAAAAATTCATCGAAACTGAATCGTCATATTTTTTCTAGCAAGTTGAACTAGGTGGTTGATCCACATCCGATGCGGGCATGAAAATTTTAGAACAAAATCAACATTATTTGAGTATCTATTTGAATGTAAAAATAAATTTGCGTGGGTTTTGCTTCGATACTCATACTGGTTAGATTTTTCGAGTATAGAAGTTTTTTATCTATTTAGATATGAACATCTGTTCTCATTCATATATGGTACTTCAATACCTATTTTATAGTTTAGTTTTTTGGTTCTAGTTATTTTTCCATCCCTAATCTCTTCTATACCATAAATAAGATTTTATTAACCCATAAATTTATGTAAGTAAGTTTTAGTTATCTTATTTTATAAAATGGTTATATAAGAACTGATATACGTTTATTACATCAAAACGTAATTAGTATCGCTTTCACTACAACATTTCAAAATCTGAAGATTAAATCTTTATCACACATCTTTTTCAAATATCATTAGACCTAACACAAGTTTTCATAATTGTTTAAGAATAATTATTACAATTAACAAAAAAAATTTCAATTAGAAATGACTTAAGAACATTATATATAGAAAAAAGTAAAATTTTAGACAATAGACTCTACTAATTAATTACATCTTTACTCAAATCATGTTACCGTCATTCGGTGAAACTTTTTTATTTTCCTCTGCTTTCCTCCTAACTTCTCTTTCTGCTTTTTTCTTCTTTTCTTCTTGAGCAACGTCACTGCTTTCTCTTTCTTCTCCTCCAATTACTTAACCTAGTGCTTAAGGAAAATATCAGCATCATCTTCATCAGATTTTAGCATCAAGTTCTCACTAACTTTTGATGTAGACATGTCTTGTTCCTTTAGCAATCTCTCAATTTCTCCTTACTAACCATGTGATTCAATATCTGAGTAGTTATTAGTCAAAACCTTTATATAATAAAATTGGGTAAAATGAAACCTAATATTGTTATATACTATTTGATCTAAAACGCTTCAACCAATGCAACAATAGAAAACTAATTTGTGTGCATTAAACAATTGAAATACGTTAAACTTAAATATCACGAGAAAAATACACAAGTTATTTATAGAATATTATTAATTTCAAAATATATAAAGTTAGTACATATTGAATAGAAAACATAAATATAAGAACCAAAAATACAGAAATGATAGTCAAATCTTATCATAATTTTCATTTTTTCCATAAAATTCCTTTAAGTTTGTATGTATTTTATTATATAAAGTTGACCGTGTTTACCTTAAAGATGACACATATGATAATTATGACTTATTATATTTTTACATTTGTAATCATTAGAATTTAGATTATGATATTTGTTAATATAATAAAATAGATTATCATATTCTCTTCCAACACAAATATTTAAGATAATTAAATATAAATATGATTTAAATTTTTTCTATTATGAATTTTGAAATACATTAATTTAGAGTAATAAAGAATTGGTAAAAAAAATATAATTTGTATAACAATTTTTGATAATTAAATGCATACAACTAATAAATAATTTGTGTAATATTTGACATTCCATGTATCTCTCAAACATCAGTTTTATGTAATATTTACTTTATATATAATATTTTAAATTATTAATTATATGAAAAGTTGGATTAAAAATTTATACCATGAAAAAAGCTATTAAGTGTATATAGTAACTATATGTAATATATTTTATCGTTTTATATAACAATCTTTTTGTAACATTATCCTTTTTATTGTAGATCATCTTCAATTTTTAAAAGATGATCTAAGATTATTTTGGATTTATGTATTTTATAATATGATTATACATTATATGTAATTATCTATTTTATAACAAATTTTCCATCATCATTATTTACTAACTAAATATGGAAAATTGTCTACAACAATTAATGTTAAAATTGATACCACATGCAATTGTTAATATATTTTTTTACCATATATAAAAAGATAAATTTTAGTTTAATTTTTCAAATTATATAGATATTTAATATATTGTGAATTTATTATTCCAATAAATTTATAAAAAATATATATGAAAATTATATAATACTATTATTTGATTGGTAATTTAAATAAAATTAATATTTTCATAATTATGAATATGTAAATTGGAATAAAGGTAAAAAATAAGAGTGTAAATATAACTGTTAATACATAAATTTCAAAAAAAAGTAAAACCTAAAAATATAAATATAATGTTTCAAATACCTTGTTTAAAAATCTAAAGAAATTTTTTATGTAGCTATCAAATTTCTTGTTTATATTATTAAGGGAGACTTACAAAAATACACTTTTGTATTGTATGTTTTTCAAAAATACCCCTGCTTGAAAAAATTTTATTTCTACACCTCCCTTTTTAATGAAAAAGAACATTATACCCCTAGACTAAAAGAAACCCTAAACGTTAAACCCTAAACCCTAAACCATAATTCCTAAAATTTAAACCCTAATAGCTAAACCCTAAACCCTAATCACTAAACCTTAAACCCTAAACCCTAAACTCTAATATTTGAGGTGTATATTTGAGAACCATTAAAAGACAGGTGTAAATGTAAAATTTCTTTTCCTTTTAAGTGTATTTCTGTAAATTAATCTATTATTAATTTGTTCATCATTAATTTTGATAATATATTGAAAAAATATTTTTTTAAAAAAAAATTAATATTGTATATTCTATTTATTTAAGTCGCTTATATAATTTAATTTTTATTAAAAAGAATCGAAAACATGAAAATATTATTATTATAAATCGGAAAAAATTGAACATGTGAAACAAGATTTCTTAGTTTGCTCAATATTGAAAATATTATTAAAGAAAAAATGAAATCGAATAATATAATGTTTCGAAAATAGTTTACAATTTTTTTTTTTGAAAAGACTGATTGGTAAGTGAATTCATGATTTATTTCTCTATATTTAAGTATTAATTTACAGAAATACACTTAAAAGGAAAAGAAATTTTACATTTACACCTGTCTTTTAATGGTTCTCAAATATATACACCTCAAATATTAGGGTTTAGGGTTTAGGGTTTAAGCTTTAGTGATTAGAGTTTAGGGTTTAGCTATTAGGGTTTAAAGTTTAGGAATTATGGTTTAGGGTTTAGGGTTTAACGTTTAGGGTTTCTTTTAGTCTAGGGGTATAATGGTCTTTTTCATTAAAAAGGGAGGTGTAAAAATAAAATTTTTTCAAGCAGGGGTATTTTTGAAAAACAGACAATACAAAGGTGTATTTTTGTAAGTCTCCCATTTTTAAGATGAATAAAATAGTATAAATTAAATAATCTAATGTTTGGTAATTGAGTTAAGAATTATTGATTTAAGAAGAGTGTTTGGCAAGTGAGTTATAGCGGTTCATGGTTTATTAGTTTATTTTAGAGATAAATTAAATAAATCAAAATTAAATTAAAATTACAAATCTTTCAACCAATAAAAATTATAACGCTAATGCTGAAAGCTTTCAATACACAAGCGAAAATCACTTAAGTATATTATGATTTAAAATATAAGATTTCAAATTTAACTTTCGCTTTCATTGTTTAAGAAAGAAATTTACAGGTAGAACAAACTTTATTGCTTCATAAACACGAAAAAAACATCCATATATGCGTAATCGTAAAAGAAGCTAGGCAAAGCTTCCAACTTTTATCTCCCTTTTTGAACATCTATTTTTACTAGATTGTAAACAGATAATACAAGTTGTTTAATTACCAGCCACTTTGGTGGAATACAAAATACAGAAGACTCATTAGAACTTTTAAAAACCTTCTTTGGGAAACAAGTCGCCGCTTGATTCCAATCCCTATTAGTGTAATCTAATGAAATAAGAAATTATTACATCTTTAGATAAAACGAGATTTACATTTTCAATAAACATAACTTCAAATTATTCATTCATAATTATATTATTTATATGTTATTTTGGATGAATTTATTTTTTTGATAAAGATTTTGGATGAATTTATATTAGGTGATGATCAGGATCAGTAAGGGTACTCTCCGATGTAATTGCCGGGTGCGTCATAGTTACATGTCACGAACCACCAAGTATTGGTGCATTGAACCCTAGCACACCCTATCTTCACCGAATCTCTCCACACCACTTGCGTGTAATGCAAGCATTGTTTCCCACCTGTGTTTTTTTTTTGAAATTCAACAATCCAAAATATATTAATCACTAGACCAATACTTATTTATAGTGAAATTTATCATGGGAGGTTCTAAAGATGTGTGATGAGCATAAGTTGTACCCAATATGGCAAAAAAAGATATTTAAAATTTTTCTTTTTAAAACGACAAAACTTTTGTTAGATAATATAATAAAAGGTGAATTTTTATTATCTTATACAAGATTAAAATGAAATTTGGAAAAGTTTGAGCCGTCCTATAGATATTTTGTAGTTCTACTATAACATATATATACCTGTGCAAGAATTAGTAGTGTAGTTGTAGTAAGGTTTCTCGGCGACCCAAAGATTAACAGCCGATATTGCCGAGAACGTGCTACTACTTCCTTTGGCTAAGTTTTCTCCATATGGTCCGTTCGAGTGCACAAGGTTGCAGTCGGATTTTCTAGAGTTGGCGTAGTTCAATGCGTAGTTAGCCACCGTTGCATCCCACACGACGTTCGGCACTCCAACCTGCGATCGGGCTGAGTTGTGAGTGTTTAGGAAGTCTTGTTGTTCAGTGCTTTGAGTCGTGGGTGCAATAACTAGAAAGCTAATCGCAACGATTAGGAGTGATGAAGTTTTGAAAGTGTTCATTATATATCCTTTTTTTGGTTTTAGTGGTGATTAGTGTACTAAATTGTTTGTGTTGTGAAAAGTCTATACTTTCGTATCATTTATATAGGCACTATATACGTTGACATTCGGGCAATTGACTTTTTTTAAGTATCAAATAGATTTAGTTTATGTTGAAGTAGAATGATAAAAAAGTGTTATCGTCACTTTTTCAGTCATTATTATTTACGCAAACCTTTTTGTTAAAGTTATTAAGCAAACCCTAATTAGCAAATAAAACTAGCAAAAGTATAGAAAGCAAAACTTGAAGTCCTATCGATCGTAGGGGGAAAAAGGCCAAATAATATCTTAGCTAATTTTAAATTAATAAAATAATTCTAAGAACCTTTAATAGGTTTTTAGCATTTTTTTGCTATTATTGCAAAAACTCCAAATAAGGTTTTTAAAAATTTTAAATGGATCCGAAACCCGAAAAACATTAAAAAATCAAAAAAGAAACCGAAAAACAAAAAAAAAACTAGAAAAAACCGAACCGGAACTGATTCGAAAATGAAGTAGTTTTGACAAAAAAAAAGCTTGGGCATTCGGATCCTCGGATCGGTTCTTGAAATTTTTAACGGATCCGAAACGGATCTAAATCCCGAAAAATCATAAAAAAAAACAAAAAGGAAACCGAAAAAACAAAAAAAAAAACCGAAAAAACCGAACCGAAACCGATCCGAAAATGAAGTAGAAGACACGAAAAAAAACAACCAAAAAGGGACGAAGAAACCGGTAAGAACCGGCTCTTAACTAAACGCCGTAAGAAACGACTCTTAACATATTTTTTTAATTTTTTTTAATTAAAATTAATGCTAAGAACCTGTTTAAGAAACTGCAATGCACATCCCCTTAGTATAATATTTGTACGTATCAATAAAATGTAATCTATAAAAAGAACTGGTGTGACACTGACTCTATGTGTGTGTGCGTACACTTTCTTGATATATAGGACTTTTCATGTATAGATTTGTACTTTAATATAAGGTGTATTTGTTTCATTAAAAAAATTATCAAACAAAGTTGAGTTTACATATGATGGCATGTGCTTGCATGGACGTTGCTTCCGCCGGTTGCAACGATAAATGGACATTCATAATTTTCTCTGTTGTTCAGTTTAACTCTATCCACTTGTACGATATCAATCCACTACATAAGTTATCTATATAATAATTGTAAAAGAGATCTACTTGGAACGAAGACGTAGTGAAATGAAAAAAAGAAAAAAGGTGGAGTAGAGGTGAATGTGATGCAGCCAAGTGGGCGCAGAGAGTGGATGAAGATATTGGACCGTAAATATACAACTCGCGCGGATTGTGGTATACAAATTCATCACATGCAACCATATGATACATTCTAATATATTTACATTTCTTCAACCAAAAGATCAAAACCTAATCCAATATGTTTTTATGAATGAATTTTGATAAGTTTGTAGATGATTTTTTATATGAGTCTCTTGCATGAACCATTCTTCTGATAAAAGGTAAGTATCATTAAAGATAATGAAGAGAAACTACAAGAATCAATACAAGCAATGAAACTTGGAATCCAGAAAGCTTGGAGAAGCACAAGTGATCATACCCAAAAAAAAATATACAAAAGTATTTTTAGAACCAAATAGGATTGATAATAGTAGACCGTAGATTAATGCTTATAACTTAAAGGTGTTGTGAAAATTGAACATTGAGCTTTTAATCTGAGAATGGATGGTCTCTCACTACAAGAAACTGGTCATTTAGCAACGAATTTTAGCGACGATTTAGC
>OVAN01007211.1:0-20032 GCA_900406275.1 Anastatica hierochuntica | reverse complement strand
TAAACCAAAAGTCCATTAACCCGAATCACACTTAAACCAACCCGGTCTTGACTAAGATTCGACTCGTACCGGTGCGCGCGTGTGGTTTAGCCTGAATTCGCTTCTCTTTCTTATACACCATAGTGTATAAGATATTTTATATCTTCATTTCTCATTCAACTGAACTTTAATATTGACATGTAAGTGCACTATGTTATAGTGGCCACTTTGTCATAATTAAGTTCCAACATTGCTGTTGTTCATTCTTCGTCTCATTGAATGTTTCCTCTTCAACGCTACGACCGGAGAACATCCTTCCTCGTAGCTATACTTTAACTCTGAAATCGACTTTTTAACTCTCTCCGCTGGAAAATTGAGAATCGCTGACGAACCTCTCATTGAAAAAGCCGCTTGATCGTAGGCAAGAGTCGCTTCTTCAGCCGTTTCAAACATTTCGAGCCAAATCTGAATATCGTTCCGAGTCGAATCTCTTATCTCTGCTGCAAATTTTTCCCATGGCCGTCGTCTAACGCCTCTGTATGACTTTCTTGAGCTTCCGCTCTTTCTCACGGGTTTGGTTGGCAGGTTTTGAATATCTGACTCCATGAAGTGTTGTTGCGTAGTTTGCTTGATTATACCAAAGAAAGCATCTCCTCTGAGTCGTTCTAGTCGAAGGACAGAGAGTAGTTGTTGGAAGAAGATGAGAAGAAAGATTCTGGAGAAGATTCATGAGAATGTTCTGGTGAAAAGTCGGAGAATTGTGACTCAGCAAAAGATGGATCCATGTAGAAAAACGTATTCGCTGGATACTCTGTTTTTTGACTTCTCTGTTTTGGTTAGAATCGTTAGTGGATTGACGACGTCTCTCAAATTTACATAGGAGAAGAGAAGGGTTCATGTGTGTGCAAATGTCCAAAATAGACATGAGTATTCACCGTATCAATGAAGATAAATTCCACGTAATAAAAGTGTGACATGTGAAGTTATAAAATGAATTTTTTACATTCAACTAAAATTTTATGTTGCTTCGTGGAAGATATTAACAAAGAAATTTTGTAAAATTTTCCCCTTCTTCTCGTACTTACGGTGTATTTTGTTTCCCCGGAACATCGGATAAAAATGGAGAATAGCGTTTGCTCAAAGATGATATGCGAAAACTGGAAAGATATTCAATATGTCGTAGAGTATTATTTATATTGTTTCGCTTGCAAGTAGATTTATCCGATGGAAACTAGGGAATGGAAAATCTATTCATTTATGGTCAGGTATTTGGTCTCCTCTTGGACAAATCTCAAGAATATTTGACATGAATGGACCAAGAGAAACAAGGATTCCCAGCAATGCAGCAGTGGCAGAAGCGATAAATGGTTATGGCTGGAATATTCGTGGAGCAAGGTCGCCGCAAGCAGAGATACTTCACACCTTCCTAACTTCAGTGGATTGCCATTGAATATAGACCACGAAGATTCACCTTTCTGGCATATAGATGACCAGAATCTAGACCATTTCTCCACCAAGAAAACATGGAGCATGATACAAGACAGAGCACCTATTCAAAAATGGACCAAACTTGTCTGATTCAAAGACGCAAGCCCAAAACACTCGTACCTGATGTGGGCAGCTCACTTGGATCGGTTGCGTTTAAGAAGCAGGCTTCAGAGATGGGGAATTCAAATGGAAACCGATTGCTGCCTTTGTAATTCCAAAGAAGAAGACATGAATCACCTCTTTCTCAAGTGCGAGATTAGCCAGGAAATCTAGAGGTTTACAACGTCGAGGCAAATGGATAGAGGTTTCAATTTTCACACATGGGACGCTCTCCTTTTGTGGATTAGAGACGAGAACAACAACTCACCTTCCTTGCTGCACCGTCTTGTTGGACAGGGGTACTCTATGCCATCTGGAGAGAACGCAACAAGAGACTTCATGAGAACATCTCTTCTACACCTGAAGTAATTTTCAAGACTCTAGGAAGATGAATATGGGATCATATCCTAGCTAAGAAGAGGAAATCGCAGTACAAACATCTAATGCAACTATGGCTAAGGAATGAACAGATTTGACAAAGCTTCAGCAAAAGGTGGAAGCAATTCAAGATCTTGTTTGTTTTTAATTTTTTTTGGCAAGCGACATCCTTCAGATAATCCTTCTTTGTAAATCCTTACAAACCCTTCATCATTTTATATGAAAATTCAAATCCTTAACAAAAAAAGTCCAAAGCCAATATAAATTGGTTCTTGTTCTTGTTGTCTTTGATTTATATGAAAATTGTTGTTTGTTTCTTAATTCATCCCAAAAGTTGTATGTATATATAGGTATACTCTTCATATTAAGAGGAGAGAAAATACCAAAAAAATTATCAACTCTCAAAGTTTGGCAAATAACCCGTAACATTCAAATTTGGATAAAAAAATCTCCAACTTTCACTTACATTGTAATCTTTAACTTTTAAAATTTAACTATTTAAAACAAAAACTTTCGTTGACCAAGCCAAAAAAGCCTAATGAAAGTCAACCGTTAAATCAGATATTGTTTCCAACCATTAAATTAAATTTAACTTCCATTAAATCCAAAAGGGCGTCGTTTTGATAGCTCCCAAAACGACGTCATTTTAAATTAAATCGTCGAGAAAAAATATAACTTAAAAACAAAGTCTCAAGCCCCTACCTCACATATAACTCAGATATAACCGCGCATTGTTTGCTCACACATCTATATATCTAATTAGTTTTGCAATTTTATAAATTAATTTATTAAATTTATTAGTAACTTAAATAAAAAATAAATAAATTAGTTATGAATCTAATAAAGTTTACTTAGCTTAATAATTTATAAAATTATTTTCTTTCAAATATAATTTAATTATTTAATTATCAAATTAATTTATTTATTAATAACATACACAATCTTTCCAATTCTTTTTCAATTTTTTTTTTGTTAATTTCAAAGCTAATTATTAAAAGTATTAAGCTAATTAAAATTACTGAATTTTAAAACTAACCTATTATTGTATTAAATTAATTAATTTATTAATTATATATATAGTCTTTTTCAATCCTTTTTCATTTTTTTTCTTAATTTCAAAACTAATTTATGTATTAAGTTATTAAAATAATTAAAATTACTGAATTTTAAAATTAATTTATTATTGACAAAAAATTAATTTATTATTTAGATATTAAATTAATTTATTTATTAATGATATATATAATCTTTTACAATCCTTTTTAATTTTTTTTCTTAATTTTAAAACTAATTTATTTATGAAACTACTAGAATAATTAAAATTACTGAATTTCAAAACTAATTTATTTATTTATTAAACTAATTTATGAAACTAACAACCTTATTAAGTTATTAAGCTAATTTATAGAATTACGAAATTGATTACATATATAGATGTGTGAGCAAATAATGTATGGTGAAAGCTAATTAGCTAAATTGGTAATGTATGTCCGAGTTATATGTGAGGTAGGTGTTTGAATCTTAGTTACATAAGTTATACTTTTTTCTCAATGATTTAACATAAAACGATGTCATTTTGGATTTAACAATTGACTTTCATTAGCTCTTTTATGCCTTATCAACGAAAGTTTGGGATTTAAATGACCAAATTTTAAAAGTAAGGGATTAAAATGACTTAAGTGAAAGTTGATGATTTTTTGACCAAAGTTTAAAAGTTGAGGATGTTTTTGACATTTTTCCTATTAACTGGATAGATGCAAGACTGCTCAAGCATATTACAGACCTTTAGGCAAATCTTTTTTTTTGTCAATAGGCAAATCTTTTTGTAAGATTAAAATTTTGCATATATATATGGAATACACAATTTGTGCCCATAACTTAAAGTGTTTTGAAATTTTATTTACTTCTTATTAAGAATGATACCAAAAGAAAATTAGAGTGGGGCTCACGCTTCATCCCTCCACGTCCTTGAACATATACTAGATGAGTACCCGTGCATACTCACGTATTTTTGTTTGTTACATATAACTTTCAAAATTATTAGCTAAAGTTAAGTATATTTTTTTTAGAAAATTTGAGCTGAAAATGAGTACTGATACATTTTAATTGAGTTCTTCATGCGATAAAAGTATACTACATTAATTTGATAAAAATAAAGATTTCCTTTTCCTAAAATTAAAATAGAGAAATTATTTATCGATAAAATACTTGAAGATGCATGTTTTAGTTTACGACTCAGCACCAAAAATATTTATTTTATTTATTTAATGATTGTCAAATATCAAACAACATGTTTTATTAGACAGATAGTTTTGCCATTATGCACATTCATTTTCCTCCTAGTTTTATAACTTATTGAATAAAAAATATAGAGATAATAGTGAAAAATATAAAAAAGCACATAAGGATCTTCTCACACATATATTGTTGTTAAAGATATAAAATCCTAAAAATATAAAACATTAACCCAATAGATATTACCAGAACATACATGTAAAATGATACCAAATGATATCGTACTAACAAGATAAACCTAAACCGATGAGATTGCATTGCAAATTAATATGAGATCGCAATGGAGAGTTATAGTAGTAGGAGTAAAACTTCTCTTGTGAACTTGCGGTATCACATCTAAGTTTTTTCACTTCACGTTAATCTCTCTCATTTTTTTGATATAGTCCCTTCTTTATAAATGTCTTAAATTTACTATTGACTCTTTCATCCACACATTAGCATTGATATTTTCCATGTTAATAAATCGTTTCCTAACTATAGTAACTATATTTAAAATAATAATAAATCCTTTATGCATTAATTGGGAAGTTAGTTTTGGCACATGTCATCATAAAAATCACTTTCATCATTAAAATTATGACATGACAATTTGTAGAATTTTGATTGGTTTGTATTAATTTATTATTTGTGCCAATAAGAGATGTTAATAAGAAATAGCATGAATTGTTTTCTCTAAAATACACTAACTTAATTTTTTTAAATACAACAAAGACTCTAAATGAATTTTAAAAGTTAAACTTTTGAGTTTTGAGTTTATTATTTTTATTTTTAAAATCGGAGTCAAACTAAAATAGCTGAAGATAGTGTTCAAATATACCTCACTTATGTATAAGTAATGCATTGCTAAAAATCCCCTATACATGAATTGGGAAGTTAGTTTTGACAAATGTCATCACAAAAATCACTTTCAACATTAAAATTATGACATGTCAATTTACAGAATTTTTATTGGTTTTGTATTAGTTCATTAGTTAAATTATTATTTATGCCAATAAGAGATGTTAATAAGAAATAACATAAATTTTTTTCTTCTAAAACACAATAACTTAATTTTTTTTAAAGTACCTCAAAGACTCCAAATAAATTTTAAAAGTTAAACTTTTGAGTTTTGGGTTTATTATTTTGATAATTTAAAATTAGAGTCAAACTAAAATAGCTGAAGATAATGTTCAAATATACTTCATTTATATATAAGTAATGCATTGCTAAAAATATATTTAAATATTATTCACAAAAACTTTGATACAATATATGTCCATAGGGATCTTTATACTCAAATTCCAATCCAAAATAAGTGACAATTTTCAAAAAAGTATTACTAAATTTACTCTTTTTCTTAAAATAATCATTACGAAAATATTTTTTTTAACTTACCAATAATAATTTTGAAGATAGAAACTGATCATAATAATAGTTTAGATACTTTAACTCGCATGTTACGTGAGTATATCACCTAGTAGTAGAGAATTCAAAAGTCATTTTTATAAGGGCTTCTTGCAAAACGACACCCTTATTTGGAGTCAATGGCAAAACTAGACCCCTCATCACCCACTTTTCAATCTGCCTTAAACTGCCATTCACAAGGTGTTTATTTACGAAAATACATAGTTGAGACTTCACGATGAAGTCTCATGGCTGGGTTTCAAATAAAATGACCCGAAAAATGCACTTAATCACGAAAATATCATCATCTTCAATATATCCCAACTACCAGTACCAAACTAATCGAGCTATAAATGCTTCAAACTACCAATATTTGAGATGCTAATACTTCATCTTGAGCTAAAGCTTCAATTTCGTCGATCTCCTCTACAATTTCAGAGATTAAACTCAAAGAAATCTATTTAAAAACTCACATTTCAAAAATCTTTTGATTTACCAAGAATTGTTCATAAAAATGACTGGATTTCTTGGGTAATGATGGCGTAATCATTTCTTGGATGTCGATGAAGTGTAAAATGAGCTTCTAAGGTAGCTTCTGCAAGCATTTCACCGATTTTCAGAACTGAGTCTCATGGTCATCAAGGGTTTAGTTTTGTAGTTGACTTATTATCCTGAAACTTCATTGTAAAATCTCATACTCTCATTAGAAAACAAAAAATCGAAGTTGAGACTTTACCATGAAATCTGCATCAAAGAAGTTAGTTTTGCATTTGACCGTAAGTTTGTCTTTTTCATGAGACTTCATCTTGAAGTCTTCAGAATCGTACTTTTATCGAGACTTAATTGTGAAGTCTCTATGGGAAAGGGGCTAGTTTTGCATTTGACTAAAATTTAAAAACTTTGATTATTTGAGAGACTTCACTGTGAAATCTCAAACCATCGGAGACTTCAACGTGAAGTCTCTAGAGTTTGATTTAATAAATCGAAAATTTTGGTCAAATGGAAAAATATCCCTTTATCTTCGGAGACTTCAAGATGAAGTCTCATCAAAAAGACAAATGTGGTTGATTGCGAAACTATACCCTATTTTTTCGGGAGACTTCATCTTGAAGTTTCATTGTCCGGGGGACTTCACAATGAAGTATCAACGTAAGGGAGACTTCATCGTGAAGTCTCCCTGAAAAGTCAAAGTTCGGTCATTTGCAAAACAAGACCCTACTTTTCAGGAGACTTCACAATGAAGTCTCATATTGAACGAGACTTCATCGTGAAGTCTCCTGGAAAAGTCAAACTATGGTCAATTACAAATTAGACCCCATATGAGACTTCATGATGAAGTTTCCTAGGAGACGTCATAACAAAGTCTCATCAAGAAGGTGCTTGAGACTTTATCATGAAATCTTTTGTGAGACTGGAATATGAAGTCTCTTATGCTAAGTTTAGTGAAAATGTAATTTTAGCGTATTTATAATTATATATTTTTATTTTCTTGTCCTAAAGTGTGCATTACTTATGACTTTTAAATCTGTATAAGTCTTAGGTGTTTTTGTCGCATAATTATATTTAGATAATTTTTCTTAACTTATTAGGTATTTAACTTATATGCTTGAGACTTCACAACAAATTCTCCATTGAGACTTCTTATAAAGTCTCGTGTACTAATTTTCATAGAATGTTAATTTTATAATCTCGAATTGTAATGTGATGTTTGTACATGGCTTTTCTTGCAGATAATGATTCAAGTAAATGTTTTTATGGAGAATGGGTGATGAGAGACTTCAAGTGGCATTTTGAGGTGGATAATCGAAAGGCAGAAGAATGTTCTTTTTGAGTGATACTTGCAGACATCGTGAACTCATTGAGATGGCATAAGATGGCTACAAGCTGGACAAGAACAGTAAATTGATCTTAACCTATTCGTTACCGGATTCTATGTTGAAACTAATGGATACTGATTCTCCTACCCCATCAATGTGTCTCTCAAATGATATACAAGTGTTGGTTCTGGTCGAGTTGAGTAAAGTCCATGTTATGCAACTTTGTGTCTCGAGTAGTGTGGTGATGACTAGTGGAAAAAATGACGAGGTTGATGGTGAGGACTCTAAGAAAGATGGTAATGGTGATGAAGACTCTGAGGAAGATGCATAAAAAAATTGGAAGAAGAAGATACAAATATGTCTGATGGTGGTGAGGGATTTTGTAACGTCAAATATGATGATTATTTGCCGAAGAATATCCTTCTTGTGAGGTTAAAGATGAATTCCTTGAAGATTTAGTGCGTATGGGAAAGTTAAGGATGAAGATGTTAGTAAAAATGAGGATGATAACACATTTCTTGGTATGAAAGAAAGCTTCGTTGGTGAAGGCCGAAGAATAAACATGGCATGGTCGGACGGTCTCTTTGTCACAGAAAATTTTCCTACAAAGGATGCGCTTATATCCGAGGTCCGCTTGACATCGTTAATGGCGAAACTCTCCTACAAAGTGTGTAAGTCTCAAAAAACTGCTTGTAACTAAATATCGTGAAAGGATGTAATTAGAGGGTTAGAGGAGCTGTAAAAAACGAATCAAATATGTTTTAGATGACTCTGTACAAGAAAGAACATACTTGCTCAGTGACAAACCAATTTTTTTGCACAAACATTATGCTCTGAGGACATTGGTAAGTTGTTTTATGATGAATAACAATTGATGGAGTAAAGCCGAAGATGATTAGATCTTTAATGAAGAAGAAATTTGGGTTAAAGATGAACTATACTACTTCCAGCATAGCTTTGATATTTGCAAAACAATTGGTGAGGGAAACTGCAGAAGATGGATATGAGCACTTGTCTTGGTATCTATATCGAGTCCAACAAGCCAATCCGGGAACCGTCACTGATCTCCTAGTCGATGACCAAAACATATTCAAATATATGTTCATTGTTCTTGGAGCCTCAATTGTCGAATTTCAATATCTTAGACGAGTTATAGTGGTGGATGGGTGTCATCTACCGGGGAAGTATGGCGGTGTTCTACTAGTGGCTTGCGGCCAAGATGCGGATTTTTAGATATTCCCGTCAGCTTTCACAGTTGTGGACGATGAGGATGATGAATCATGACGTTGATTTTTTTACCAAGTTGAGTGGATATGTCTCTGATTAATATGATTTAGCAATAGTTTCTAATAGGCACGCTCAATTGAGAATGCAATTAACACGGTTATGCCATAGGAAACAAAAGGGATATGTTATTGTTACATTCAGGATAACATTGTCACCAACTTGAAGGGGAGACACCTTATGTACCTTGTGAAATCTATTGCGTATGCGTATACTCATTATGATTTTAATAGATACATGGATGCAATACAGAGGGCGAATCTCGACCTTGTAGGTTACTTGGAGGAAGCGAGATTCAATCTATGGGCACTAGTTCACTTCTTGGGGCATAGGTACAACATACAAACGAGCAACATTGCCGAATCTATAATCTCTGCACTTAAACCAGATCGAGGATTTCCCATACCATTCCTTTTGGAATTTATACGAGAGAAGTTAGAAAGGTGGTATTTTAGAAGGCGTGAAGATGTTATGAAGCTCAAAACAAGACAAAGCAGGGGGTTTAAATATTTGTTGATTATTCATCAGTATTATGCTGACCAAATGATGGTTGAACACATAGATTGTTGGCAATTCCACGTAAAGGAGGACATAGAGATTAAATTGTTGATTTCCTACATCACAAATGTCAATGTGGTGTATATGATGCCGAGGAAATACCTTGTTTGCATGTTATTGTTGCTTCTTCTGAGCTTAATATGGATGTGGCCACACTCATATGTTGTCATACACAAAGGATAATTACTATGCGACGTACTCAAGCAACATCTAGCCCCAAATTGTGGATATATGATAGCTTAGGTTTTCACCCGAGAAAACACTGCAAGCGTACAGATATGTACGTTGTAGTGGTTCAGGATCGAATCCACAGAGACCAAAGGTAGCACAAAAATCTTCAGATGAAATGCATGCTAAATCGAAAAGGAAGGTTTGTAGAATGATGCACTAAATTGAAATCAAGCAAGAAAGAAGCAAAGAAACGCAAAAGTTGTAAATCAATTGGAGGAAAACGCTGGGTATTGGGTGTTCTCAGGGAAATTATTTCATCAGGATTTTAGATTTGTTATCAGGGAAACTTTTTAGTGCCACATTGAACTTAATTCACAATTTTATAGTTAAGCTACTTTCATAGCGCCAACTACCTATGTTAAAGGATCCTAGACATTTACTTCCGTTGAGTTTGGAATCCTAAACATGCATTCTAGAAAGGATTGATTTGTTCACAAATTGCTTAAACATCACTTTCGGTGCGTGAAATATCCAAGGCTTAAAAGCTAGGTGATCAAGCTAATTCATGCATTAAACACGAAGACAAGTGAAGATCAATTGATAATTCCCCAATCTAACAACCTAACAATCACAGATTCATGAATTCCCCTATGAGAAACCCTAAACCTAACTAAAGAACTACTCACACATGATCGTTGAACAATCACAACAGAAATCAAGAGAGGAAATGATGTTATTGCAATGAAAAGAGTAAAGAGTTTAGAAATTCTTCTCCAAAACGAAGTACAGGTTCATATATCTTCTCCCTTACGTTACAAAGCTCTCTCTCTTTTCAAAGTCTCTGAAAAACAGCATAATGAAGTAAAATACACGAGTTTAGGTTTTAGATATGTAATCCGGTTCTCCAAAAGTCGGCTTGGTTCCATAAACTTGGTCTGCGAATCGTGATAGGGGTCGATCGATCCCTGTCATTATGCCAGGATGCTTCACCTCTTCACAAATGCTTCCTTTGGTGCTTGAAATCCGTCCAAAATATGATCTTTCTGCATAATCATGCTCGTTACCTGTAAAAACACTAAATAACATAAAACCGCTTCAAAGAGCCGAATACATACTAAAAACAATATATCTCGACTAAAAACCATAGTAAAAACCTAAAAAAGGCTAATACATCAAGTCCCCCAGACTTGAATCTTTACTTGTCCTCAAGTAAAGGAAATGAAGATTAAGTCTACGGGAAAAGAAGCTTATAAACAAAATGGATCTTATGCTATCGGCTGACCTTACTCTGTACTACTTTCGCTGACCACATAGACTCAAGACAGTTAGAACATTCTTCCCAAGAATCTTTGCAGGAACTCCCATGTACATCAATACTCCAAACTCTGAACCTACAAGCTCAAATTTCATGTTAATAGCTCTCTACATTAATTCAAGATAAGTGTGAGACTTTTTTACCAAAGAACTCGTAATCAGGAATTCGGGCTACGTAATCAAAGTTTTAAGTGGTGAGGCTTAAAGTGTTTTGGGGTATCAAATTTGCGCCAAGAAGCAAAACATTATGCAAAATCGTAGGAGACAAAGAATATATTGATATCCATGTCCCCTAACTACCCAAGTACAAACCACCAAGCAAAAGTAGACCAAATACGTGCAATCTTCAGGGTTCATTTAAATAACAAAATAACATGTAAATGATAATTTCTAAACAGATATAAATAAAAAGAAATTAATTTTCTTTTTTTATATATATACGAAAATCTTGTAGAAATTAGCAATACAATGACGTTATTAATCTTAGAACACCCAAACATAATGAAGAAATGCAACATATCCATCTAAACCTCTAAAATGCCCAACAGCGACAAATCAGAAACTCAAGACCGTGTCTAAACCACCTAAATTTTTCAATCCTAACTAAGTAATTAGAAGGATCATGTCTACCTTATTCTTTCCATTGTTTTCACACATGTGTGCATATAAAATCAAAGAGAAATGCATGGAGATTAATTTATATAGGGTGAAGGTGAGGTGTTACAGTAAAGATGAGTCTGGTCACTAAGGATTACGAAAAACAGTGGTAGAAGAATGGGGATGTAATCATGAATGATGTGTTTGATTTCCTGATTTCAAGTTCCTGGATCAAAGCAATTAAGTTCATTAGTAGGCCACATAAATAGAGTTAAAAATATTTCAGACAAAAGCCTGAGTTCTAGAGATTTGTGGTGGGGAGTTTGGTCATGAGGTATTCAAGTTTGCATGCGCTAAAAGCTCAAGTGAAATGGTCAATGAGAAAAAAAATGAAGTGCAATGCGCAGAGATAATAGTCTAAAATCATCATAAAGCACAAATAATCCATAAGACTGACTCAAAAAAACATAAAATGACTCAAACAACACACCAAAAGAAAAAGAAAAAGCATAAATAACCTCCTCCACACTTATCTCACACCGTCTCGGTGTAGGACAAATACAAGGAATGGGTAAGTAGAAAATAACAAGAAAATCCAAATAAAAAGAAAAAATAAAACCAAAAGAAAAGAAAAAGGAAAGCGAGTCTACTGAGCTGCTCAGGAAGTGCTAGACCTGGCTCCTGGTCTGGCTCTGGGACGCTTGCCTAAATCTCCTGAGGCGTAGTCTGCTCTCCTCTTGGACCGCTCCATGCTCCGTCTTGCCTCATCTCGTGTGAGTGTCTCGCGTGTCTCCTGTGTCTCCCCCTCATCAGACTCCTCACTCTCCGTCTCCTCATCATCATCATCTGCAACAGTTGCAGGAACTGGTGGTGCTCTGCACCTGATAGCATCCTCTCGAACAAACCTACGAGGAGAACAAGAAAGTAATCTCCCTATCCTGGAGAGTCCCCTGGCAAAACGCAGCATGAGGGAACTCGTCCTCTGATGACTCTTCATTGTCCAAGCTCTGAACTCCACAGCTAAAGTAGCAGGTGGCGGTGGTAGGTCGAGCTCATAAGCACTAAAATCCTCCGGAAACAGCTCTGCGATCTTAGGATCAGTAGGTGCAGCAGGTGGAGGCATATGCGCCTCATAGTCAGAATCATCATCATCATGGTCCCCAACAGGACCTAGAGAACCCTTCTTAAAATAAGGGGGACAGGGGCAGAGACGCTTTGTAGGAGGTAGAAACTCAACTCCATGTGAATCAGAAAGAGATGTCAGATCCGGGCATGACAGCTCAATGTAGAGAGACCTCTGCTAGCGATCCTGAAAGTGGTAGATAAAAGGTCTTGAACTATCCATGGAATGCTTCCAGGGGGAAGCTAAGGTAGCGCAATCCACGAGATGCTTCTCATCGAGGAAAGTATAGCGAGGTCTCTCGTCGCGAAAAATCTTCACCTGCTTGGGGAGCATGAACTTGACCCTCTGGTGACCAGTGAAGTCAAACCTCACAAAGCTCAGAAGACAGGTGAAAAGAGCACCCACAACAAAAGACTTCTTCTCAGAAGCCACTACCTTGAAGAAGGCAAACTTGTCAGCAACTACCGCGACCATGTTCAGATCCGTAACCGCCACATAACGGATCTAAGCTCCCAAGTCCCAAGTATTTCTAACGCTAATGAAAAGAAGACCCAACTCATCGTTGGTAACAGTAGCCTCAATAGACTTGGTGTAGATATTGGAGCTAAACACCTTGGCTGTAAGTCTACGAACCAGACTACGAATACGAGACTGCTTCGCACTCCTATAACCAAATTCCCCAGCAGCAATATGGTTCCAAAACTCGTTGGACCTCGGCAAAGTTGGTACATAAGTATCTCGACTCTGTGCAAAACAAAATACTCGAGGCAAGTCAATGAGAGAAATAGAGTGAAACTGACCCTGCACAATGAAGGAGAATGTGCCTTGGTCCGCTATAGGGTTGTCCAAATCCTGATAGACAAGGCGTGAAGATACCAAAAAACCTCGGCAAAGCTCGTAGTAGACATGCTCCTGAAGCTCTAGCAAGCCTCAGAGTCCCATCCGCTGAAAGAGGTCGTAGAAGTCCCGCTAAATACCCAATGCTTCCAGGAGGTCGTCATCAATGACTCGGGTCATTGGGAATGTTATATGTCCCAAGTTTTGCAGAAACTGCGAGTCGTACTCATCCCATTACTTAGCAACAGGACGGTTGGCGGGGTGAGTGAGGTCGTTTCGTCGAAACCGCTTGTGTAGATTAGAGCTAGACCGTGCCCTCATCTTGGACGTAGTCTGGACTTCTTTTCCTCTTCCCAAAGTGATACTAGTACAATATTCCTTGGGATTACTTTCTGATTTTCCTGGAAAGGTACATGGCGGTGCTCTGTTTCTAACAAAAGTTTGAGCAACTTGTGTTTCCAGTATCTTCATGTGAGTGTTCAATGCTTCAAACTTCTTATTCAGATTTCTATATATGTTATCAATGTTTTGATTGATGTCTGCAGACGTCTTACTCTGATTTTCCAGCACTTGTTGTATCATCTTTTCTAAATTACCATCCCGAGAAGACCAAGATGATGCTCCTTGATTCTTATTCTGATACTCGTACTGGTTGTTTTATAGTTGTTCCTGAAGTTCTCCTACTGTTTCTGCTGAAAACAACTATTACTAAAGTTGTTTCCATGATTTTAATTCTTGCTCTGACACCCAAGATTGAAAACACTTTGGCTTTGACCAAAAGTCTTGTTTCGGAACTAGTTCGGCTGATTGAAGCCTCTGTTCCCTTAGTTTCTCTGGCCTTCGATGCAATTCACATCAGCTTGATTATAATTGAGCTCATAAGCTACAAATTACTCGTACATCTGTCGAATTTCTGTTTTTGGAGTATTTGCCCATCATTTTGTTCCCCAACATAATGTACTCCTTTCTGATCTCTTCGTATAAACTCTTCAATCTTTGACCTATTTATGTAGCGCTAATTCATTATGTTTTAGGATCCTATACACTAACTTCCATTAAGTTTTGAATCATAAACATGCATTCTAACAGGCTTGATAAGTTCACGAATTACTTAAATATCAATTTTTGTTGGTCTAAGACAATTTTCTCATTTAATATTCATTCATACATTTCATCGAACACTTTCGGTGCTGAAACAACCTAATATCAGAAACTAGTTGATCATGCCAATTTCACCTTTAAAACAATGTTTTACAAAAATTCAATTGATAATTCCCCAATCTAACAACCTAACCATCTCTAATTCATGAAAACCCTTATGCGAGAACCCTAAACCCAACTAAAGAGCTACTCACGCATAGATTTCAGAATAACACAAGATGAATTTGAGAAAGACATGATGTATTGGAAAAAAATCAAAGAGTAAATGGTTCAGAATTCTTGTCAATAGAGTACATATAGGAATTCATCTCCTTTAGGTTTACAAAGCTCAAAATATGCTCTCTGATCTCAATAATAGCATAAGAAAGAAATAAAATCGAGTTTGGGTGTTTTTATATATATCTGGTTCTTCTGGTCGTCACTTTGGATTCAAAAATCTTGTCTGCGTCGGGGCATCTATCGCCCAATCCGGAATACGGATCGGTTGATCCTTGCCTAACAGAAAACACAGGGATTAGTCGATCGCTGCCATGGATCGGTCTATCCTTGCACATTTTAATGCATAGAAGTTGCAATGCTCGTTTAAGCTTCCAATTTGTATCAATATGTGTTCCTTTCCGCGCAACGAACCTTTAACATGTAAAAAAAATAAAGAATACCATACGACTCCAACAAGAACCAAATACATAATAAAATACCTTTTCTCGAATAAAACGTAAGTAAAAATCCATAAAATACGAATATGTCTGTAGCATCCCTAACTCGGGTATAGGAAGTTAACCATCCGGTACAAACCAAATCCTTTCGCAAACCACCAATTTGTATTTTAAACGTCACTTCTAACACGAAAACCTACAACTCAATTCCCAGAAAAAAATAAAAGGGAAAAGAAAAGGAGGGGTCTGTTACTTTCCGACACAAGCCACTAAGTGAAAGAATACACTAAACCACTTAGCAAGAAAACTAGATTAGCTAATAGTCTAAACCTAAACCACAACCCTCAAAGAAGGACCTATTATGTTGCGCAACCAACTTCTTACATTCACATCATAATCACACACTCATCCATAATCTCAGTCCATCCATCATCCCCCCCAGGGTCCAGTCACCTTTTCCCCATTCTTATATCCGGGGTACAGTCACCTTTCCCCCACGAATCCAGGGTACAATCACCTTTCCCCCTTCATCACACTGAGGGTACAATCACCTTTCCCCTTTGTGTCCTCCCATTCCCCGAAAAAGCTCCGAGTGGGTACTTCACCTTTCTCCGTCCTGAGTCCAGGGTACAATCACCTTTGCCTCTTCATCACACTCAGGGTAAAGTCACATTTCCCCCTTCATCACACTCGGGGTACACATCAACATGAAATTTTCACACAATACTTTTTTACCCCTAATCCATCATTTAAACAATAGTAGGTTCTCATTACATCAATCACATTCATCTACCTATGCTCAGCTTAGCGACCAATACTAACAATCGTACTCCAGGCGTATAGAAGTGTCACAACAATACATATTACAATTAGCATATTCATGCCAAGACATATACCTCGACATTGGCTGATTTAACCCATAATACATTTCTAACCTAGGTTCCAAACTCGATAAATTTAGAATACGCCCTCACTTTGGCTCAAAGTGTCTGATAGGACATGAGTTAGCCGGCTCTGGCGGTTCCAGAGTTTAGGATCAATCCCAGCGCTAGTGTGGTGTCCCAGCGTAGCTCCTATGTTTCTTCTGACAACTGATGTAGTCGTTGATCCGCTGAATCCGTGCTTCCTTTCCATCTTCTTTCTTTACCATCTTCCCCTTTCCTTTGGGATCCCATGCTCCTTCTAGCTTCCTGATACTCAGAGTTTTAACCCGAATATATCATTGCAAGTGCACAACAAACGGAGTAGTATAGACGGGATCGAATCCACAGAGACCAATTACACACTAAGACCTTTATTTCAAATCAAGCTAGAAGACACAAAAATTGTTTGTTGGTTTTTTTCGAATTGTAGAGTAAATAAAAGCAAAAATTAAAACGATGTAAAATCAATAAGCTAAAAGCGTCAGACATCAGGGTAATCCGCAGGAAACATGATTGATAAATAAGAATCAGACAGGGAAATATGAAGCAACGTTCTTGAATTCGAATCACAGAAACAGATAAATCTCCTCCCGGAGTATTTAATCCCTATGTTTAGAACAATGAAAACTAACTCTTGTTGAATTCAAAAGAACTAAACATGCATTAAGGTCATGTTTGATATGTTCATAAGATACCTTAACATCAACTCCCGTTGGCTAAGGATGGTTTGCTCATCTAAGAGACTTTCAGGTTTCTAAATCAACTCCCGTTGTATTTATCAACCTAAGATCATGAATCATGTAGCTAATCTAATTCAAGCAATAAGTTCAACTTAGATGAAGAATCCTTATGATAGTTTTTACAAATCTAACAATCTAAATCATCAATTCATAAAATCCTTTGAAACCCTTAAACCTAACTAGAAAACAGCTCAGACATAATTGAAGAACACAAAATCATAGAAGAAAAGAAAGACATAATGAAATTAATAAGTAAATAGGGTTTAAAAATCTTCTCCAAAGGTTCTGGATTCTGAGATTCGTCTCCCCAAAGGCATAAAAAGAAAAAACTCAAAAGTCTGTGAAAAATAAAGTCTAGTAACCTAATTTTCGTTCTAAATATTTTATATAGGGCTCTGGGGTCTTTTCTGCAAAATCTAGAAATTCTTGGGCAAAAAAGAAATTTTCTGAAACAGGACAGAATGTGATTACGAAAAATAACCATAACTATTGATCGCACCGTTGGATTGTCTTCAAACCACCTCCATATGAAAGCTAACTCACGTGGCTATCTTGTGTCAAAATTGCAGCTCAATCCAACGGTGGGAACATTTTCAAAGAAGACCAAACTTCTTATCTATCAACATAATTCTGCATCTTCATAAGTTTATTTTTGTCCAAATTACTTCATTTCTCTCCAAAGCACCTTAAAACCTATAAAAACACCAAAGAACACCAAAAAGTTCCAAAAAGTCTCAAAAACAAACAATAAAAACCATTAGAAGTTAGTAAAAACCGAGATATATCAATTTCCCCATACTTGAACCTTTGCTTGTCCTCAAGTAAAGACTAAAAAAACTCAAGCTAGTGGAAAGGTTTGAAAACGCGGGGAGTCTAGAAATCTCAGGTAACCTTGTCTTGCAAAAAACATTTCATCTGACCATATAAGTAAACAAAAGTATTAGACGTTCTCCCCTAGTTCTCCACAATAACTTCCCAAGCCTATCCATACTCTAAATTCCAAATCTGCAAACTCAATGTCCCATCAGTCAACTCTTTAACATTCATTGAGCAGGGCATAAGTTTCTCATCATAAATCAATATCGGGAAAAGGCTTGGTATAAGGAGAGCTGATTTTGGTAGTGGAGTTTTAGTGTTTAGGGCTCTCGGAAGTATGAAATGAATGCAAGACATTATGCAAAATCGCAAGAGAGATGGATCTAATGATAACCATAGTTCCTCTACTACCTAAGGATACTGATATAACCTCCAAGCAATCAAAACAATATATGAAAATCAAGTTCTTGGAAAAACTGAAAAATACTGAGACAAACACAATCTGACCCCAAACATGTGCAATTTTCGGATTATGTTTTTTTCTTCTTCTTTTTTTTCTCTTTTTTCATTTTTTTTCTTTTTTTTTATTTTCTTTTTTTTTGCACATTTCGGGTTGGGCCAGTTATTTACAATACAGATCTCAGTACAACATTAAAAACAACCAGGGAAAATAAATCAACCACCATCTTATGCTATCATCACATAATTTTACATTTAAAGTAAAGCATAAACCCAAAAGACATAATCAGATGTCTAACCACCTATCATTCCACTAACCAATCCTAAGCAGCAGAGTACACTATGTCAATCATATTCTCTCTATTGTTTTTTCACATGTGTGCACATAGATGAAAGATACGAAAATGAATGGAGCTAGAAAGGAGGAAAGGTCAAGGTGTGGTACCAAACTAAATATGAGTCTGGCCATTCAAGAAGAAAGAGTGGTAAAAAGGTAGAACATTCCTAAATGTTAGTGGTTCAATCCCTGACAAAACACTGATGAGAAAAGTTAAGTTCAATTGAATAATCCAAATAAATAGAGTTAACGTCAGATCAAATTGAATATACTGGTTGAGACTTTCAGGTAGGGAGTTCAGCCAAAGGGTTCACTGACTTGATTGTACTAACAACCTGTGCAACAAAATGATCATTATAGAAATCACAAAAGAAAACAAGGCAATTGGTTCAACATTCATCATCAACTTTCGCCTTAATCTCCTACAAAATTTTAACTCAATAAAACAAAGAAAAAGACTCAAAGGTTAAAACACACTAAAAGAAAAGGAAAAATCAGTACGAGAAACACCCTCTCCAAGACTTACTTCACACCGTCCTCTGTGTGAGTATAAGAACGAAAGTGAAATCTTTAACCCCCAAAGAAATTCATCACACATTCACCTTGTTCGTGCTTCTAAACCATCAAGAACAACAATCATCATGAAATTGTATGGTGAAATCGAAAGTAAAACTCGTAAACCTAGTTGAGTCGTAGCTCGCTAACGAAAAACGAAAGTAAAACCCTATTTTTCTAAGTGTTTGGTGGTGACAAAATTTCCCTGTTTGTGTTTCTTCTCCTTAGCTCTGTTTTTATTTGCCTTCGTAGGTTAAATCCGTTTCCTTTTTCCACCCTAGATTCGTGCATATCCTTCCGCGGAAATATTCCAATTTTTCGGGAATATTCCATATTCTTACGAATTTTCCATATTTATCTTCACACCTTGACTTTATCGTATTTTCTTTTTATCTTTCGCGAATCTCGGGTAGATCATTGACGCAATTGGGCCGATTCTCTTTCTGAAATCGTAAGTGGGCTTTCATCGCGTTTTGGGTCTTCGTGGGCCGTTTAGCGACAAAGCGATTTTTACGATTTCTTTCGGAGAAATCGTTCTTCGTACGACTATGCGGTGACGGTTTTACAAAACGATAAGATCGATCGTATGGTTAAGACAATGTCGGTGTTTGAGCTAACCATTATTGTTTCATATGATCGATACAAAGTCTTTACGAAAGGTTCAAGTCTTTACGGTTATTGCCGCGAAACTTCAACGAAGATTCTGATCAAGACCAAACAAGAAATGGTTGAACTGGGATTCGAAGGAGAAGACAATAAGAAAGTGTGGTCCGGGCGCCCATTGGGCACCTAGACCATGGGTTTGGGCGCCCATTGGGCGTCCAGACGGTGGTCTGGGCACCCAATGGGCGTCCAGACTGTGTTCTAGGCGCCCAAAGGGCGTCCAGACTGTGGTCTTGGGGCCCAATGGGCGTCCAAACTTTCCGTTGTTTGTGTTGATCGTATTTTCAAAGCGATGTGGTTTACCATCGTTTACGGTGACTTCTTATCGCTCTAGAACTTGTTTACCGAGATGTTGATGTACATACAATTTCATGCATATTTTAGTGTGTTTTAGCTTAG
>OVAN01007210.1:0-20033 GCA_900406275.1 Anastatica hierochuntica | reverse complement strand
AGAGAGAGAGAGAGAAGAGAGAGAGAGAGAGAGAGAGAGAGAGAGAGAGAGTGTGTGTGAGAGAGAGAGAGAGAGTAGTGAGAGAAGTAGAGAGATCTTGTAACTCTGTAACTTTTTGGTGATCGAGAAGTAGTGAATTTTCCGTGGACAAGTCCTGGTGTGAGTAGGTTGTCATCGATTTGGCGATGGAGGCTTTGTGTCTCTTTCTTTCTTCTCTTATATCTTTCTCGATTCACTAACAAACACAATCAATCCGATAAGCTTGAGATAAATCAATCCGGTAAACAAAGTTGCAGAGATTTGAGTCTTGTTCATAACAAATACAAGGCTTTTTTTCCTTTTCTATATATATATATATGATTTTTTTTACTACTATAAGACCTTATTATTACTCGTCTTTGATGTAGATTCGCAGATGAAATCCCTAAGCCTCTTGGAGTAGATCTTGGGATGTACGACTGAGAACGTCACATGATCTGCTTACATGCTCGATCTTTTAACAAAATTTATCTTCATTTTTATTTTTAGGAGTTACAAATAGTTGAATAGTTATACCGGTGTCGCAGAAATAAGATGGAGACCTAGTAAAATTATTGATTTTATTGCACATGATTTTATTTTAAAAATATAAAGAAATACAATAAGGCTTTCAAATAAAAATTTGCCCGCATTATAACCCTCTTATATTGCAAGTCAACTACTAATAACTCTAATATCAAAATCCAATAGGAACTAAACTTATTTTCAAATAAAAATTTTGACTCCAATGGTCAATTACCAGAAATTTTAAAATTTTAGTTTAACAATAAAAGTTAGAATTCTAAACTAATTGGCAGTGATTAAAGCTTCGTAGAAAATGTTACATTGCTAATAGGAAATCAATTTTGTTTAGCCGGTTAAAACGGTGTCATGACTTATATCCAATAGAAAATTCGATAAATTATAACAGAAAATTATAATCTATCTTATTAAAAGGGAAGACATAAATCTTTTTATGTGTGATTTTTTAAAAGAAACATATTTTAAATTTTTTTATTAAATGTATCTAATAAATTAAAATAACTCTAATTACTCATTCACATATTCCAACAAACATATTAGAATATTCTAATTTTTTTTCACTAAACGCTATCAAAATTGTAAACCAACACAATTTAAAATCATCAATTTTCAGCAAATTTAAATTTAGTTTGTTTTCAAATTTAAAATAAATCCATAACTTTTAAAATAATTATAGCACAATATTATTATTTTCTAAATAAAATTTGTTACAATAATTCAAAAAAAACTTATAAAGAGATAAAATTTATTAGAAAAATCTATAAAAATTTAAAAATAATTTATATAAACTATAAAAATTTAAATTTAGTCATCTGATGTTTTTTAAAATACTCTAACGGGTTTTGTTTCACGGTATTTCGGGAATTGAATATCATCCGAACTGAACCCATACGAGTATCTGAGAAAATCTGAAAGTTCGAAAATCTCAAATCTAAACCGAACCCAAAATTCGATATAACTGAAAATTTTAAAAGTTTTGAATCTAAACCAAAATCCGAAACTCGAAATAACCGAAAATTATAAATCTGATACTCGAACAATCTAAACATGATTAATAATATATAAAATTATGAAAAAAACTCGCGCAATTGCACGGTCATGGTTTCCCTTAAATTCAGAAACTTTACGACCAGGAAATTCTGATATTGAAAAATAAAAGTAGAGCTTTAACCACACTCTTTAGATGATAGTTTCACTTATTATATACAATATCTTTTTGTATAGGTAATCTTTCTCTTTCGCCATTTTTAATTGATGCTTTACATGCATGATAATGTATGTATGCCACAAAGTCAAAAATGAATTTGCTATTTTCTTACTTAACAAACAATTATCATCTCATAATACACACACAAAGACACACACTCTTGTCTTTTTTTTTAAAACAAATTGTCTCTTAGAATAAGTGTCTGTCTTTGCAAACATTGTTTGAAAAAGAATCAGAAGATGGAACAGAGCAGAAGAACAGAACATGTTCTGTTATTGCAGAGCTTGAAAAGATTGGTAGTCTCTTTTGTTTGTTGTCTTCCCATGTCTCTTCTTGGTCTTCTTCTCATGCTTCTCTTAATCTATAACAGTTTCTCTGTCTTCTCTTTTCATCTTGATCCTATCCCACCAATCAAGTCAACCGTTAACCATTTCCAGATTCTTCATCATGATCATTATCCATCATCGTCTTCAAAATCATCATCATCGTCTGAGTCAGATTCTTCATTGTTGCTCGTGGTGAAAGAAACCTCTTTAGGCTTCGTTCAGAAGCAGAATGTTTCGCTGTCGAGGACAGAGAGAAGAACGAAGAGATCGAAAAGAAGAATTGAGTTAACATCCGCGATAACGAAGCGTTCGCAAGGAAATTCAAGACAGAGATTCAAGACGAGGGTCAAAACCTTTTTGTCCAAGTCTTCTTGCGAGTCACTGTTCTTCATGACCTGGATCTCATCCATCGAGTCGTTCGGTGATCGGGAACGATTCACCATAGAGAGTCTCTTCAAATATCACCCTAATAGCTGTTTGATATTTGTCTCGAACTCACTTGACAGTGACAGAGGAACCCTAATCTTGAAACCCTTTACGGAAAAAGGGCTTAAAGCGCTTTCAATCAAACCTGATTTCGCTTACATCTTCAAAGAAACATCAGCAGAGAGATGGTTTCAAAGACTGAAGAAAGGAATGTTCAGTCCAGGAGTGATTCCATTAGAGCAAAACCTCTCTAACCTTCTAAGATTAGTCTTGCTCTACAAATTCGGAGGAATCTACTTAGATACAGACGTTATAATCCTCAAACCTCTCACCACTCTACGCAATGTAATTGGAGCACAAACAGTTGATCCCGTTACTAGAAAATGGAGCAGGCTCAACAACGCGGTGCTCATCTTCGACAAGAACCATCCTTTGCTTAAAAGGTTCATTGACGAATTCTCAAGAAACTTCAACGGTAATAAATGGGGTCACAACGGTCCATACTTAGTGTCGAGAGTGGTTGCAAGATTCAACATTTCCTCCTCTTTGGATTTGGGATTCTCTGTTCTTCCACCTTCTGCATTTTATCCAGTGGACTGGACTAGAATCAGGGGATTTTACAGAGCGGCCACGAATGATAGTGAGTCTAATTGGTTGCAGAAGAGGCTTACACAATTACAGAGACATAGCTTTGCTGTTCATCTTTGGAACAGAGAGAGTAAGAAGCTGAAGATTGAAGAAGGAAGCATTATTCATAAACTTATGGCTGATTCTTGCATCTTCTGTAACTCTTCTTCTTTACACTTTAGGTAAAGTAAAAATTTCCACAATAGACAGAAAGAGAGAGAAAGACAAAAGACATATCTGTCTGTCTGTGTGTTGTGAACATACAGATCTGCTGATCTATCTGCCATTTCGGAGGAACTAGTGTGTAGTTTGTGTACAGAAAAATTCTGTTTTAGTTATATGTTGCAGGGAACAGGGCCAAATCCGTCTTTTACGCTTCGCTAATTGCAAACGCAGCACAAAGCTTAGTTTCCGAAAGCATTCACGCTTCAAGTTGCGTTTGAGGCGGCTTGTACATATACAGACTGTGTACAAGAAAACTTGGGATTTTCAGTGATTTATCGATCAGTCGAAAAGGTAACGAAACAGGCTAGGTTGCGGATACCACACTTGTGACTCCTCTGGCTTAGTGGTCCCTAATTACACAAGATAGAATCTCCAAAAAAGAAGTATTTGAGACAAAACACAATCTATTTCTCATATACAAACAAGAAGTCAAGACAAGATGATCACAACAACAATGGCCTACAAAAGGTTTCTAATTCTAAATAAACTTATGAATGTGTGTAAGTTCTACAGGCTACTCATTCGAATACCGGGATCTCTAGGAGCCGGAGAGTCTTTGGCCCTCGAAAAGCTCACATAGTAAAGCTCAGAAACAATCCCTGTGAGTACAACGAATGCAGCTCCAGCTCCAAAGACACCTTTCCTTAGTGATCGACAAGAAGGGGCGGTGTTTCCAAAGTAGACACGGTACTTTGTATGGTAAGCGTTTCGCACAGAACCCGCAAGTAAACACACTTCTGCAATGAAGAAAAAGACCCTGCAAGTAATCATCCCAATTCATGATATTTATAGCAGCAAGGGACACAGCAAGTTATCGTTTAGAGTTGAGCGCAAACATTTAACCAACAATTTCTGCAACTAGAAGAAATGGAAGGTGATGCAACACAAAGTGAGCATGGAGCTGGAATGGATTTGAGCTCAAGTAATGAAGAATTAGAAGATGGAGAAGAGACTACTTCAGTTCAAGAACAGGATGCCATCATTTCGCCTAAGGGTCCACTTACTCGATCTCAGACCAAAAAGCTACAAAATCGAATTTCTGCATTGGTTCTCACTAAACCAATTTCGAAATCAGATCTGGAGCTAAACCAAGGATCGAGCAAGGGTTTTAATTTTTCGGTTTTTAAGTTGGGTTTTTAGACTCAGATTTTAATTAAAGTTTGGTTTGTCTTTGGGTTTGGTTTAAAAACAATTTAAGGGGTTTTATTTTAAGTTAATTTGGGTTTATTTTTGGTTTGGGTTTGTCGAAAATATTGGTTTGTTTTGGTTAGAATTTTCGACAACCCTAGTAAGCTTCGGATTCATTCATAGTTTTATCAAAATCCTTTTTCTTCACAAAGCTGTGAATCCCTTGATCAGGTCGAACAAACTTTTGGCTTACAGAGTTCATTCTCTAACAAGCATCTTGTCTTTAAGATCATAAAAGGAGTTCATTCACCTGATTTAAAAGCTTCTATCCTTCATAAACCCATCGAAAACTACCTCCATCTTTTCACAGAAACCATAGAAAAATAAAACAGAAAGTATACTCTTGTTTCAGCGAGTTTTATCATCCAAAATCGATAAAATCCTTATCAAAAGTGCATCAGCAGGCGAAATTCAGACATTTTAAGCCACTTTAACAATCATACATAGATTCTGCAAGAAATAATAGAGTTTTACCAGGTGGTGATGAAGAGAACAATGGCCCAGAATCTAAATCCACTTGGTGTTAAGGCTCTTCCACAGCACAAACATCGGCTTGCCACCATTATTAAGATCTGACTTGCCAATAGGACGAGGAAAGAACCGATACCCAAACCCGTTGCGATATCCTTGTCATACACACAGTAGCTTGAATCTTTTGATTCTCTACTAACATACCACTGTCAAACAAAGAAATAATAAGGAAGAACAACATCAATGAACTCAACAAAACAGGACAAATCTCAACTATTTTGTTTGATTTCGTCTCTGTCAATTTTACAAGCTCTCAAATTTTGCCCCAACGTTTGCAACTTTCAGTTGAAGCTAACAACGAAACTAATTGAAAACACTAAACTTTTGAACAACCCAACTAAATTGAATCCTAAACCGATTAACCCAGAGTGGTGAAACTGAGAGAGAGAGAAACTGACGGTGGTTCTTCGTTGCTCTGCAGCAACAGCAAGACCAAAAGCTATGAGATCAAGCACAAACACCAGAAGCAGTACCAACACCGAAGCCATAGCAGCCGAAGTCGAATTAACACAAACAGAACCCTAGACTCAGAATCTCTTCTTCTTTCTCGATAGCAACGCCGAAGAAGGAAACTTGTATATGCACGAAGAAACCTGGAACACGCCTTTTTAACAAAAACTCTATACTTTTTTCTTCATTTATTCGGACAAATTTTTTTTTCACCTGCTCTTTCTCTTCTTGTTTTTTTTTTTTAAATTTAATTATTTTTAAAAAATAAAATTACATTGCATTTAAACTATACATTAACAGAGAACTATTATGGTGTTACAATGTTGATTTAAAATATTAACAATATGGGGAATTAATTTTTTTTTTGTCAACATATGGGGAATTAATTAAGTCAGCTCCTTTTCGCAGACCTACCGGTGCGTTTTAACACTGGAATCGGAGACCATTTTAATTTCTAAGGATGTGAAGCTTCGAAGAGTGAAATAGACATAGTTACTTTCGACGCCAGATACTCAACTCGCCATAACGTTGTGTAACGTCTGTCTCATCCACGACGTCGGATACTCAACTCGCCATAACGTCGTGTAACGTCCGTCTCATCAATGACGTCCTACTAACTCTAACTTATTTTACAAACAATTCGAAATATCCATGATCACTCAATATTTTTATAAATCACGTCTAAAATCAAGAATTCCACATAAATCAATACCAAAGTAACCAAGTCTACACCGAAATGATAAATAAAATCATCGCCTAAAATAAAATAAAATAAAAATCGTCGGTCCCAAAACGACATTAGAAACCGTCCAACTCATCCAACTACTCGCCAATCTCATTTGAAAGAAAAAGAGAAAATGAGGGATAAATGACAGGAGAATCACTCGGCCAGGGGTGGATTGCTAGAACACGCAAGTCCGCAGACCCGACTTAGCAAAATGACCACGTTAGACTAGTCCTAAAATATGCAATTAACTGGCACATAAAGTGCTCAAACATAACAAACAATGGCCCAAGATAGCTTAAATGACTGTCGGCACCCTCCGTCAAGGCTTTACTTAGCATGGGGCATGTGCCCATACACATCGTTGTCGTGGACGTTTTATCGATCTTAGGGTACAGACAACAGATCGACTTGCTGCCCGCACCTCCTGCATGTGACTCTGGTAACACAGGAATCTTCCGTCTGTGTTCCGCCAAAGTTTGAGGCTAGACTCTAGTAATATAAGAATCCTCCATATGCATCCCATCCAAGTCTGCTCTCACAATATAATACTACACATATAAACACATCGCTAGTAATCATCATGCACGACAATCAATTGTGAACTTAGCTATTATCCTACATCCGTTTCAACAATACATAAAGCAAACAAGACTCTATGCAGACTCGATTCACACAAACCAATTATGTTCTAGTGCTAATCTAACGAGAGAAGAGAGCTAAGCCAAAAGAAAGCGGAGGATCTACGGGGGTAGCTCCTCACATTAGCAAAACAGAAGAAAAGTGCGGCTTCAAAATCCCAAACGCTCAATAAGACTCTAAATATGAATAAGGATAAAAAAACCACTCGGACTAGCCCTGGAACAAAGGAAATCAAACTTAAAACGAAATACGGGCCCCACGGGTTAAACTGGACCGAATACAGTCAGCTTGCCAAAGTCAACGAGAAAAATCAACGCTCGGGAACAAAGTCAACGGTCGAATCCGTCGTTAACGGTCAAACTGTGTCAAACCGGTCAATTTAGTCAAACTGGTCAACTCTATCTGACCTAGTCAGCACTTGTTCGACACATGGATCAATTTGGATTCGCCACATCAATAGCTTTAGCCACGTTAAGAGACATGTCAACGTCAACCAAATGAAAAGGTCTGAACCGATTACACGAATTCGGGTCTAGGATTCAACCCAAGATTAGGTCCAAGAACAATCTGATCAAGCCTTATTTGTAAAGGCATAAAACCAAAGCAACCCAAATTGGCCCAAAATTCGATTCAATTAGGGGTGACCCAATCTAGACCAAGCTGGTTGCCGAGTTGACTCACCATGTTGACTCTTTTGAGTTGACCAAGTCACTGGCAAGTCTACCGGCTCTGACGTACTTGCGGTGACAAAGACGGCGACTTACTGGAAAAATCGCTGGCGGCACTGGTCGCTTCTCGGCGGCAGTGACAAGGACATAGGAGGTGGCGACTCCGAGGAATGGCGACGGTGGGGGCCGACGGTATGCGTGCGTCAAGCGCGGAGAATGGCATTTGCGAATGGGTCTCACTCATAGAAATTTTGGCAGCGCGTGGGGGCACGTGCGACGTCTGATTTGAGTTTGGTTGCTGGCTGCAACTTCGTCTCGGAGAGATCTCTTAAAAAATATATTTTGCGTCACCTGGTTCCTCATAGTTTCTGAGATCAACCCCTTTTATGGTTTCAAATACAAACGAATAACTCGGACATGGATTTATCGACATACCTTTATCAGTGTGATTGAGAGATGGGCATGGCTAAAGTGGACGGCTAAATTTTTGCAGAGTTTCAACAAGCGTGAAAAATACCTAGGTTGTTGTAGCTTTTAGTTGGCCTTGCTGGGCCAAGGAGTTAATTCCAAACTCTAGGCCTAGTCTGTTACACGTCGGTCCACTAATATCCTAGAGTTTTAACCCAAAGAAACAATGCATATGCACAACAAATAACAATATCAATTAAGGGATCGAATCCACATAGACCAAGTTTGCACTTTAATTCAAATTTAGCTAAAAGACACAATGGTAGAGATTTTAGTTGTGAATGCAAATTAAAATAAAAATGATGTGAAAACAATGAATTGAAAACGTTAGGCAATAGAGAAATTCACAGGAAATCAGGTCATGGCAATCACACAATTTATCATAGAATCATTAAGCATCGTTCTCGAATTCAAAACACGATTGCATAATCTTTCCACTTTCATGGCTCCTATCACTATATTTAACAACGTAACTAACTAACTCTTGTTAAAATCAGGAGACTAAACACATTGAATTTAGGTATTTTATGTTCACAAATCTTACCACTAGCCTTCGTTGCCTAAGAATATTTTGCTCACAAGGATTATTTTCAGGTTATCAAATCAACTCGCATTGCACTTAATCAACCTAAATCATGAACAAAGTAGCTAATCAAGCACAAGCATTAAGTTTAATCCAGTTGAATAATCCAATTAATATTCTCTAATTAAACAACCTAATTAACCAATTCAAGAAATTTCATTGAAACCTTAAAACCTAACTATGAAACAATTCATACATAATGGGAATAAAATAAATCATAGATTAAAAGAAAGATATGAAATTAAATAGAATATAGTTTAAAAATCTTCACCAAAGTAGAATCAGAGATTCGTCTCAACAAAGCTAAAGATGTCAAAGTATGTAAAATAATGAAAAACCCTAATAAAAATAATGATTAGCGTTCAAGACGGCTTAAAAATATGTTTTTATAGGTTTGAAAACGAATTAGGTTGAGTTGGATGATTCCTGGACAAAAAAGAAAGTGCAGAACCTCCAACTGTTTTGTCCAGGCATGGATCGATCGATTCCTAATTCAGATTGATCGATCTTATTCTCACGAAAAATTTCCAGCAACTCCTTTCGCGCAGCAGACTGACATGTCTTTACTAGAACAACCATAACTTTAGATCGCACCGTTGGATTTCTTTCAAACCACCTCCAACGGAAAGCTAACTCATGTGGATATATGCTATCGAAATTTCAGCTAGATCCAACGGTGATAACTCATTTAAAAAAGTTCAAACTTATGACCATTAAGAACGATCATGCATCTCCAAACATCAATTTTTGTCCAATTTGCTTTCTTTCTCTCCAAAAAAATCTAAAACATGTAAAAACACCAAAAAACACCGAAAGATTTCACAAAGTCTCAAAAATACACTAAAAACACCGTTATAAGTTAGTAAAACCCAATGTATATTAAGGGGAAAGATAATTCAAATGATTTCCTCAACAAAGGTACTTCATACAATATTCTAAAAATTGTTGATGAAACCATTACAAGAGGGGACAAAAAGATGCCATACTTGAAAAGATAAAACCTCATGTAACATCCAAAGAAAATTAAAGTCGTATCTACCCATGGCCACTGAAATCAAGCGTCATTAGGATTCAATGTTGAGTCTTCAAATTGTGTCGCCATCGCTACAAGTTTGTCTTCAATAACAAATCGAGCGACATTGTTCTCTCCAATTCTCTTGCTAAGTCTGACACTATCTTTTGTCTTCTACGATGAAACATAGACATGGAACTAAAGTAATTTGAATGTATGTTGTGTTTATTCACATAATAAGACTATGGTATATGTATATACAAAGATCAAATCCTGATTTGATAAGGACTAAACTAATTACATCATTATCTAGTTCTAAATAGGAGTGATCTCAATACTAATGTACATAATTTAACGTATATTTAACATCATTTAGTATGTGAATTAGTTGCATTTAGGTTGTATATAATGCATTTTGGTGTTAGAATTCATATAGTTTCTAAGTTGAGCCTAGTTTAGGATATTCGCATTTTGCATGCATTTCTTTGCATTTTGTAAGGGAATGTATCTTGACAAGAAAGAGAGGACTTTGGAACTTGATTCTTGGTGGAAATGAAGTGAACAACAAGCGTTAATCAAGGAAAAATGAAGATGAATCAAAGGAAACAAAAGGGAATGAAGATGAATCAAAAGAAGCAAAAGGGAATGAAGAAGGATCAAAATGGAGCCAAAGATGTGTGTGGAGCCATGAAGTTTGGATGTTGATTCAAAGATTTATGAAAAGAAGCAAAGAAGAAAAGAACCATTTGGAATCAACATATGGCAAGCCTTGCAAAGAGTAAATATGTGAAAATAATACGCTATTCTGACGTAAATTGAAAATGCAAGAAGATGTTGCTGCCCAAAGTGAGCAGCTGTCGACCTCAGGTCGACAGTAGCGCACTTTTGGGTGATAGCAACACACTTAGATGGGATATATTGCTTCTAGGGCACCTTCTCTTCCCCCTTCCCTATAAATACTCTCTCTTAGCCACAAAGAACACTTATGCTACCTAAGCTCTTGTTTTTAGTTTGTTCTTGATGTTTTTAAGTGATTTAAAGATTTGTAAACACTTTTTTCTTGAATCTCTTTGAATCATTTATGTGTTTCTCCTCTCTTTGAATCTATTGTTCTTCTTTGTTTTCCATCAAAGTTTCTTCCTTTTTCCAAGATTCTTCCTTTCTCATAAAGTTGTGGTTTTTCTTGGTTTTCTTTGTGTTTGTTTGCATTCCATCATCTCTTCTCATCTCTTCTCACCTTCTTCTCAATTCAAGCATAGATTTTCAAGAACCTAGTGACACTTCTTGGTTATCCATGGGCCTTAGTGAGTAGAACATATTGGATCTTGGATTGATATATTAGAGAGTGATTAGGTGGTTAGATAATGATGTCTAAGGATATAATAAACTTAGATCTCTATGGTTTAGGTGTTTGTAATGCTAAATCTAGGATAAAAACTAGATCTTGACATGTATACATTTCACGCCCGAGAGGTGTTCGATGAAATGTCTAGGAGAACCTAAAGCATGCTAAACTTAGCTTAGCCAACGAGAATTGATTGCTAGGGAGTTTATTGACTACATGGACTTGTTCTTAATGATTCCTAGTTGATTTATCATTTGCAACAAGCGAGAGTTGAGTGAATGTAATCAATATGGAAATGGCCTATTGTCATGAGAGTGGATTAGGCTAGTAAAGATTCCTTGGTTGTGAGATTAGTTATTTTGATTGACTCCTTTATTGTTAGTTAGCCACTTGATTGCCCCTTCTCAATTGCCAATCCAAGTTCCACTTCTCCATCATCTTAAGTCTTGTTTAGTTTGTTTAGGTTGTTTTTGCATCTTGTCTAATATCTTTGTACCGCCATCTCTCTTCCTATTTGCTTAGCTTAGGAGATATTATGTATTCCTAGTGTTTGAGTCTCTAGTTCCCGTGGGTTCAACCCTTAAATACTACAATCGACATAGCCGTATACTTGCGGTTAGTGGGGATTGTTAGTGATTAAGGTTTGTAAATTTAAAACTTGAAGTTTAGTTAACCACTAGCGAAATCTAGCCTCATAAAATTTTTGGCGCCCCTTCACCAGGGAACTAAGTAGATTCTCATTAGGATTTCAATATTTCCTTAGACTAAGCTTTCTTTTTATGTTTTGTTTATTTTTATTTGGATACTAATTTTCTTCCAAGTGTTTGTTCTTTTTGCAAGGTCAATCATAAAGGGGATGTCATCCTACATGGATTCAAAGTTGACGCTCAGGTTGGAAGAACAAGAAAGAGAGGTAGCTTGAACCCCCTAGCTACTATGGAGCTTATAAGAGTCGTTCTTCCCAAGTCTTAAGGGAAGATGAGAACCACAACTTGCTTAAGGAGTTGTTGGAAGGACAAGAGAGGGGAAGGATTGAGATAGAAAGACACTTCGATTCAATTTGTACCAAGATAAAAGATATGACCAACACCTTTGGCTCTCAAATGGAAGATAAAATGAAACATGTGGAGGAAACCAATACAAGGAATTTACAAAGGGTTGAAGAGAAAGAATAAAGGTTCCTACCTCTTGACAAAACCAAAGAAATTGAAGAAAATACAATTGTTATTGAGGAGAGTTTTGAAGAGGAAGAACAAAGCAAGGATGAATTCCTAAGTGAGACCAAAGAAGCTATTATGGAGCTTGAATCGCAACTTGGATGCACTGTAGATAAAGATCTTGTGATAAGATATGATGATGAAGTCGAGACCATTTGTATATCAAGTGATTCATCCAACGACATCAAGGAACTAGTAGACACGGTTGGGAAGAACCTTGAAGATCCTTTGGAGAGTGTATTGGTGACCCAACTTAGAAAAGAAAAAGGGAAGATTTCCATTGATGATGATAAAACCTCAAGCAAGGAAGAAGCCACACTAGATGATGTTCAAGAAGAAGAAGAGAGCATCAATGAATTTGAAGAACTCTTCGGATATCCTAGTATGGAAGCTGTGAATGATAAGTTTGAGGATGATGCACAAAGGCAATGGAGTCTCTCAACCAAAGAAGAACCATATGTTATCTCCATGGCCAAGAAGGACGTTGATAAGGAATAGTCTAAGGAGAAACAACGAGAGAACATTGAGGAACCTCAACAAAGGGTTCGAGAAGAAGAATCTCCAATGGACAAGCCTTTTGACAAGGACTTTGGCTTAATCTCCACCAAAGAAGTGAACATAGATGATCCAAGGAGGATTCTTTTTGAGGAGATAAGGATGAAGACATTTAAGGGGTGGTTATATGATGAATATGAACCGGGTGATCCATGGCTTCATCAAGGGGACTTAAAGAGAAAGTCAAACTAAGGGACTTAAAACAAAGCGCACTTGGGAGGTAATCCCATGAATATCCTTTTTATTATGTTTTTAGTTTAAGTCTTTGATTTTGCTTGTGTCTTGGTTGANTGAGCTTAATGGTTCTAAGTCCAATTTGCTAATGAAGATTTAAATTTGATTTAGACACTTGATTAGGGACGCCTAAGAGTAGTGTTTATGCATGAATTTGATTTCATGTGGTATTATATTAGCGTTAGATTGATGCATTTGATCTTAACTTCGTGATAAATGGCTGGTTCCTAAGTTACTTATTTTAATCCATGAATAATTTTGAAATACACATAACCTAGGAATGTTTAATTCAAGAATTTGAGTTTGATTTTGTCTTGAAAATGGATTTAGCATGAATGCTTAGGAAAACGATTGTCGATTAAGCTTGAGTTTGGAAGTTGTTTGAATGATTTTGCTAAGTTGACTTGAGTAGAACCAATTAAGTAATGACTTATGTTCTTGAATGGATTATGGTTTACACTCCTTCTTGGCATATCATTCGGTTTTTGTCATCTCCATCAATACTAACATTACCTATTCCCTTTTGAGGTACCAAAATCACATCAAAAGTCAATAAGGAAAGCACATGGGAAGAAACTCAAAGAGAACAAAGAAGCTCCAAACGATTCCCTCCTTCAAAAACCAAAACTTCTCAATTCATACATGCACATTGGTGCAAGGTACAAGTCCATTACCATTGTATATAAATTTACTTGCATTTGTGTTTTTAAACTCTCTCTCTCTCTCTCTCTCTCTCTCTCTCACGGTCTAAGATTCACCGAGACAGTGAAATTTAAGTCCGGCGGAGGGAGTAGTTACTAATTCACGTTTTCTTTGTCTTGTTTTCTTTCTCATACCTTGAGTCTTGCATTGCATAGAAAAATTGCATAAATTTTTCAATTTCTTTCTTATAGGATTGCATTTTCATAGGGAACAAATAGGATTGCCTTGTAGATAGTTGAGTCTTGCTTAATGTTTAGTGCCCTCATTAGAAGTACAATAATGCTTAGACAACTTTGAATTCTATAGAAAATCCATATTTGGAATTAACCTCTTGAAGTCTTAGGTGAATGTTGAAGCTTGTTATCTTTTTAGATCAATCTCAACTAAGTGGAACTTAAATTTGACTTAGTAATCTTGCTTATGGGCTTAGTTATACATAACTCTGGATAAACACGAGACACTTGGGCTATGCTTATCGATTTTTACCCCCTTTATTAGGTCAAGTGGCTGCTCTCACTTTAAGAGTAGTTACCTCACCCATTTATAACCCTTAGACCTTCCTTTTAAACCCCCTAATAATTTGATTGTGAAGCCTCTTTCAAAAAGTGCACACATGAGAAAAAACCCGTGTGCAAAGAAGTTGAACGAAAAGGGAGTGCTTCCTTAGGATTAGCCTCACTTTAAGGCTAATTAGAAATTTAAGGAGGTTGTTATTTGATGGTCATTTCGGTTTTTGGGTATGGGAATGTGTTGATATCTCAATTATGGAAGTAATATTTAAAAGTTAGATCATCCAAGGTTTAAGTCGGGAATAAGAGAAAGAGAAAATCGAAAAAGAGAAGAAGAAAAAGACTAGAGATTAGAAAAAGAGTAGCTCTAACCTTAGCAAGTTAAAAGAAAAGCCTAGAGAGTCCAAACTTAAAGTCTAAGAAAAGAAAAATTAATCAAAATTTTGATTAGAAAGTGGCTCTAGAAAATAGAAAGAAGGTTAGAAGCTAAGTACATATTGGAAATGAATCTCTAGTTGTCATAAGAAGAAAAAGAAAAATGAGCTTAAGTGAGTAAAAGGATCTTGGTCTCAAGGATCTTAATGGGAAACACACAGGGTAGTTAAGTAGACTTAGGCATTTTTGGGTGGGAATGTGTATGCATTAATTGTTTGACTCCACCTCGCTTTTGCCTAATGTCTTGCTCTACTTTTTGAGAGAAACCACCTTAAATATGAGTGAAACCTTTTCTTTAAACACTTCTTCTTATCATTAGCCTTTCTCTTACCAAGCCAAACGAATTATTTGCTTTGCCCATAAGTAAAGAACGCACGTGAAAGCTTAATTGAATGTTAATGAGGTTGGTTGAGAAAGTGACTTGTGGATGCCTAGCCTAGGTTCCTAAAGATGGTTTTGTGATGAATATGGCGAAGTATGATGAGTCTTTGTTAATTCATGCATTATTTTACTTCTGTTTAGGATATTGAGCATAAGGCATTTCTTTCTATTGCGGCTTTGTGTTCCCACTTTCAAACTTCTCTTCCGGGATTAGCTTTGTTTGTTTGCTTGAGGACAAGAAAAGGACAAGTACGGGGGAGTTGATATGTACATAATTTAACGTATATTTAACATCATTTAGTATGTGTTTTAGTTGCATTTAGGTTGTATATAATGCATTTAGGTGTTAGAATTCATATAGTTTCTAAGTTGAGCCTAGTTTAGGATTATTCGCATTTTGCATGCATTTCTTTGCATTTTGTAAGGGAATGGATCTTGATAAGAAATAGAGGATTTTGGGACTTGATTCTAGGTGGAAATGAAGTGAACAACAAGCGTTAATCAAGGAAAAATGAAGATGAATCAAAGGAAACAAAAGGGAATGAAGATGAATCAAAAGAAGCAAAAGGGAATGAAGAAGGATCAAAATGGAGCCAAATACGTTTGTGGAGCCATGAAGTTTGGATGTTGATTCAAAGATTTATGAAAAGAAGCAAAGAAGAGAAGAATTATTTGGAATTAACATATGGTAGGCCTTGCAAAGAGGAAGTGCAAAATCTCCAACTTTTGTGTCCAGACATGGATCGATCGATCCCGAATTCAGATCGAACTTTTCATGAAAAATTTCCAGTAACTTCTTTCGCGCAGCAGACTGGCATGTCTTTACTAGAACAACCATAACTTTCGATCGCACCGTTGGATTTCTTTCAAACCACCTTCAACTGAAAGCTAACTCATGTGGATATATTCTATCGAAATTTCAGCTAGATCCAACGGTGAGAACTCATTTAAAAAAGTTCAAACTTATGACCATTAAGAATGATCATGCATCTCCAAACATCAATTTTTGTCCAATTTGCTTTCTTTCTCTCCAAAACAATCTTAAACATGTAAAAACACCAAAGAACACTGAAAGATTTCACAAAGTCTCAAAAATACACTAAAAACATCGTTATAAGTTAGTAAAAACCAATGTATATTAAGGGGAAAGATAATTCAAATGATTTCCTCGACAAAGGTACTTCATACAATATTCTAAAAATTGTTGATGAAACCATTACAAGAGCGGACAAAAAGATGCCATACTTGAAAAGATAAAACCTCATGTAACATCCAAAGAAAATTAAAGTCGTATCTACCCATGGCCACTGAAATCAATATACGGGAAATTTAGATCACCGGTTCTAATATACGGCCTCTTGGTTGGAAATAAGAACTTTATGGGCATCTCATACGGGAAATTTAATCGATGAAGGGGGTGTCTCCATAATAGCTTAAGGGACTCCTCATGATTGGTGACACGACTTCAGGTTGTACCTCGATCATCGCTTGGACAACCTTAAACTCCTTGGAGAAGATTGCCTATAGGTAAGCGGCATCAGCTGATTTATGGGTTGTGTGTTGGTTCACTGTATCCTGGTGTACCTCATTATCTCTCCTGGTTGGTGGATCCGAACGAATTATGCCTAGCGTTCGTATCTCTTCCATCTGCTCATCGTCTCCTGGCATGGTGTTATCGTCGAAAAGAAGAGTTCCAATGATTACTTGGCTTTGAAATCTGGGCCTACCTCTCCTAGTAGCTATCAATGCTGAGTTTTCTTCCCTAAGTCTTTTTGTTTTCTATCTCCAATTGATTTAACCTTCTTGCACTTTCTTTCAACTTCTTGGCATATACCGTTCCATCTGTTACTTCTTGGCGATTTCCTCACCATCTGCGACAAAGTTCTCCTCTTTCCTATCTTCCAACATCTCCAATATTTGTTTCTTCAAGGCTTCTAGTGGAGCCATGATCTCTTCTTGGGTAAGAAATTGTTTTATCTCTGGCATTGATAACGTGGTTTATATTATATTCCTACTTCTAGTGCCAAAAAGTTAGGGTAAAAATAAGCGAAATTTTTTGTAATACTAAGGAAAACATGAGATTCAAAGTGGTTCTTTATTGATAATTGATTAAAAGCAAAAGATACAATATTCTTAGAGCAATAAAGCCTAATTCTAGTTATAGCCTCTTTTTCTTGATAAGTCGAATATTGCCAATGTTAAGAGTCTCATATTTATAGTAGAAAATCGACATATCCCCTTATGAATCGAAATGATTTGTGCATATCTTAAGATTTAGAAGATTTCCTTTTATCTTAACCCGAAAATTTCTCTGCTTAACTGAACCAAGAATTTCTCCTACTGTCGGGAAGCTGTCGTACTGCCCCTAACTAGTAGGATTTTCCCTAATTTAATTTATTCCCAACAGTTATAATGTGGTTAGCTTAATCACAAATGCTATATAACTTAGTGTATTAATTGCTTTGGTCCTCGTGGTTTGACTCCTCGCTGTGCTACAAGTGACTATATGTGCACTTGAGATTTATTTTGGGTTAAAACTTGAAAATTCCCACAACCTATCAAGTTTCTGGCACCACTTCCAGGAAGAAACATCACTAGCCTCTAAGTTCTAGATATCTTATTTCCTCTAAACATATTTCTCTTTATTTGCTACTAACTTTACTCTAAGTTCTAGATATCTTATTGCCTATAAACTTGAGAAGTTGTGGTCCAACTAATCTACTTCCTAGAGTTGAAGACATTGAAGTTTTGGCTAAGGAAAATACTAGAATGCGGAGGGAAATAGAAAGGTTAACACATTTGGAGCGGTTGAACCTACAAGATCAAATTGAAGATTAACAACAAAACGAAATCACTCTTGAGAATGACAACCAACAAGTAAGCAAAGCTCATGGAATATGACCTCAAAACATGCCCCGCTTGAAGCTCAAGTAAATCCAAGTAGGATTAGATCATATGATGAGATAAATACAAGAGCACATAGATGAGAATCCAACTACCAATGTACAACCAAACAACTTCGAGATAAAGCATAGTCTCATTTGCATAGTCTAAAACTCCAAGTTTCATGGTCTCCCTTGGAAACCACACTCGCCCACTTGGAACTTTTTGACCGAATTGTTTGAACGATAAAGATCAACAAAGTTTTTGAAGAAGCTAATAAGACGATTTTTCCATTTAGGAGATAGAGCAACGCAATGGAAAAAGAATATCCCTTTAGAATTTGTTACTACTTGGGCTAAAGTTGGGAAGGAATTTATGACTAAATTCTTCTTAAAATAAAATGCCGAAGATTAGGAGCGACATTTTAAGCTTTAAAGAATTTCTAATGAATCATTTTATGAGGCTTGAGAATGAATAAAGGAGAATACAAGATCATGTCCACATGATGAAATGGCTAAGGATGCTTTACTTGGAATCTTCCATAGACGAGCATTAGAAAAATATTAAAATTCCTTTGATATTGTAAGCCATGTATGCTTTTCCAACTTGAGTGTCGAAGAAGGAGAACTCTTGATTGAAAATCTCGCCCAAAGCGATCAAACTTATAGAGGCGATCATGATAGGATTTTGAGACAGTAAGGTTGATGACGAAAGTTTCACGGAGAAAAATGAGCAGATAGATAAGCTTATTCGTTTGAACCAAAGGTTAGTTCTCTTGATTGGGCTGTTTGAAGAAAACTACAGAGGAATGAATGACAGTGATCAAGAAGTGTAAGAAGAAATGCACTATATCCAAAGAGGCTTCTACACGAGGGCATACAACCCAACATTCAAACCATTCAACAATAACCTCTCCTACTGATGTGCATAGGTTTTTAATGCATTTTAGAACTCATTTATTTTATGTTTTAGATGCATTTAGGTTGTAAATATTGCATATCAGTCTTAGAATGCATTAGTTTGAGTCGAGAGTCTAGTTTATGAACATATTGCATTTGCATGTCATTATCTTTGCATTTGTAGGTACAATTTTGGAGACCACTTTAAGAGCTTGAGATGATGGATACTAGAGGCCAAAAAGACTAAAAATCAAAGAGATTTAAAGGCTAGAAGCAATGAGAGAAGATATGATCAAACAAGGCATCAAATAGGAGCAAGAAGCCATCAAAACTGCTAAAAGGGAGCTCCCATCGACCTGCAGGTCGATGGCCAGCTACCTAAGGTCGATGGCCAGCAACCTTGGCAGCAAACAACACCTCCTCTTCTGGATGTTGGCTCCCATCAACCTCATGTTGGCTCCCATCGACCTGGAGGTTGATGGCTGACAACCTTGGTCCGAAAATTACACTTCTTCCACCTATAAATACCCCTTTAGCCTATTTTTATGAGAGTATCCCATTTCTAAGACAAGAACACACTTTTATAACTTTCAAGATTGTATTTTCTCTTGATATTTAAGATCAAGAGTCTCTTTTTTAAGTTGGTATCTTGGATCAAACACTATCTTTATCTATGAAATCTATCTTTTTATCTTCATCTCTTTCCTTTTTATTCTTTATGTTGTGTGAGTAGTCCCTTTGATGGAAACATGGATGTTTAGATCTACTTAAATTAGGTTGTGATATGGTGTTAGGGATGGCTAATATTAAGTTTCATAAGGATTTGGAGTGCTTAATGCTAGGTTTTAGAGTAGCTAACTAAGATCTAGACTTGTATGCATTTTATTGCCCGAGAGGTATTCGATGAAATGTTTAGGAGAACCAAATACTTGCTATTTCAATATAGCCAATGAGAGTTGTTTTCTAGATTGATTAGTGACTATATGGGCTTGTTCTTAATGATTTCTAATCGATTTATCATTTGCAATAAAGCGAGAGCGTGAGTGAATGCGATTGATAAGGAAATGGCCTCTTGCCATGAGAGTGGACTAGGCTAGTATTGCCTTTGGTTTAGGATTTGTTCTCAATAGCTCGATCTAACACCTTTATCACCATCTTTATAAGGGGATCAATTATAACATTCATTGGTCCATCATCTTAGTTTATAGTTTATTTCAAGTTAGCACCTTTTAAGT
>OVAN01007209.1:0-20039 GCA_900406275.1 Anastatica hierochuntica | reverse complement strand
TAAGATCGATACAACAATAATCAAAAGTAGGTAAAAGTTTTTTAGATTGAATATTGGTTGAAGAATGGCCTTAAATAGCTCTTTCTCCGCTACGAGGTAGTTGCAACAGTTCCTAGATCTCTTCCTTGATTCCCGGAGTGTCTAACAACTTACTTGACCGAGTCTATGTCCCTTTTCATCTGTCCGAGACCTGTTGTGCCAGCTCCCTACTCGACGAGACCTGGTCCTCTCCAATCCCATGGTCGTCGGCGAGACCTGTTTTATCCTGTCACGATAGCTAACTCCTTGTGGATGTGATGTAAGCCCATTGCGAGCTCTAACGTTCCCCTCTTTAGGCCTTACTTCATGACATGTAATGCACCTTGAGTAGTGGGCCAGATTCAGGCCCAACAAGTATTATCGCTCAATTGTTGGAGAGACGACGATGGTTGCTTGTAACTTGGTAGTATGGGTAAAAAATTTGAAATTCACTCCTCCAACCACTCCCACTAGATTTAACAACACTTATTGGAGCGTTGGTCTCTTTACCTCGGCAACAATGTCCCTTCTCTATAGTTGTCTCTAAAGGATGGTCTTTAAGCTAACCCCAAAAAGAGAATGCAATGACCAACAAAAAAACCACGCCTAACATACCGGTTGAAAAGGTTCCTCGTTGTTGCTAAAAATGTATGGAAGTCTTTGTTTCCCTTGGACTGTCAAAATGGATCCAACATAAAAGAATTTGTATCATGTTGCATATCCAACTTTCTGCATTGATGGAACTCATGAGGTAATTATTTCGATTAAAGTGCATCCCTTAAGACGAGAGAACATGGAAGAGTATGTCATTAGGCAGTCTAATAGATGTTCATCACCTTGGAGGATTAGTGCAAGCTGTAGTGAACATATTATGAGCTAGCTAGAACTTGTATAATATCCACTAAAAATAAGGAGAATCCTCCTTTCTGCTCCACAGACCACATGAATCAACTCGATTATGGGTTATTCAGCAGAGTGTATGGCATATTGTTGATTGTCTCATGTTTGTTTCTCCTTGATCTTTTACTGCAACCCTTAAAACTCAAGAGATATTTACACTGTCAGTTTGGATATACCTCGAGAACTTCCCAAACAGTTATTATTCTAGGCTAGGCATCAATCATATTGCATCAGGGTTAAGGGAAGTCATGTTAACTCACAAGCATTTGCTAGATCCAACAAAAATGGGAAGCAAATTTACTAGTGAAGGTTGAAATGGATAAGCCATTTTTGAAACTCATAACTTGTGATAACAAACAATGGAGCATATATTTGGTTGAGGTTGAATACAAATGAATCTCTAAAACATGAGAAAGATGTGGAAGTCTAGGATACAAGGAAAACTTTTTCTTCTTCCTCCTAAATGTCAACTTCAAACGTTATAAAAATAGCCGCTACAAAAATTTGCAAAACCAAAACCGTTCCATTGGTAAATATAGAGCCATTCACGCAACAAACTGAACCAACACTACGGGAACCACACCACCAATGAGAATTTAAGCTTCTCCTCCAACTATTCAGACGAATACTCTTTCAACAAATAAAAAATATCAACTTTGACAAGACAAAGAAGGTCAACATAGTTTCTCCTCTATTTCAATAAAATGACCAGAGTGAGAGGTCATTTAACTGCCATCATAAAATCCACCAACTTTCAAAAGAAGGAATCAACACGATTCTTAGAGGTTGAGGATCTCACTTCTCCAATCAAAGCTAGTCAAGTTGTAGAGACTCACAACTATGTTGCACAAGAGGTAACACCTTCTAAAACGGAAAAGCTTTGTCAACTTGCTGCCACATTAGCAAGATATGATCTTGTTCCAACTAACACATTCATTATGGAGTAAACTCCATGATCAACCACTATCATTTTAAGAAGTAAAAACTAAGATGTTTGCCTCATTTTTACACCGCCTAGTGGTCATAGCATCTCACACGTGACAACAACAAAGATAGGGTAACAACATGAAGATGTGGAAGAGAGTGAACCACTGTCATTTAATATAATAAGAGGAGGAAGACATATAAAGCCTACAATAAAACTACACGACGTAGAGTGGATAACTATCGGGGAAAAGGAGACCTGATCGAGGTCGTAGTTCTCACTAACCTTACTAGCATCAAACTGCTCTCTTTTTTAATTAAGTAAAAAACTATTTTGGCTTCAACTAAGTTGTTAAATTTTCTTGCAATTTAAAACTTGCTCTATTTTTTCTTAGACTCTTATAGTTTCATAGTCATACTTTGTATTTTTTCATCTTCTAATTTGAAAATCCTTTAGCAATACACGAAAATAAGTTTGAAAAAACAATCCATATAAGAACTTGTTCATGGATTTTTAATATCATATAAGAAGAAATTAACTAAAATTTTAAAAAATAAACAGCTCCTTGGAAGTAACCTTGGCATAGGTTACCGGAGCATGAAGACATATTATTTTCTATCTAGAATCTCTCCCTAAAAATTTTCCTAAATCTTTTCGCCGCAAGCTCTTCCACCTCCCGGCGGTATATCTTTTCGTTGTCGGCCTCCCTTCCCATGCTTTACTTTATCTAGCTTTGTTCTTCGCCTCTCTTGTTCTTTTGTCTCTCTCTATACAGTACTGATATTCATCCTTTTTAAATTTCCAACAATCTCTACATTTGAACCTAAAATGGAGAAAGATAATCGTCCTCTTTAGACACTGAAAAGAATATTCTTGGCATCAGGAAGAAGCTTTAAGTTTCAGATCCACTCGGTTCTGACCCATATCGATGTCGATATGGAGAATGTTTGGCTCGTCGAAAGGCTAGCAGATAAATCTTGGTGGCTTTATGAGAGTCAACATTGGCAGACTCTGGTAAGGTCTCATTTGTTCATTCTTTGCTCTCATATCTCGTGCTAAATTTGGTAGGGTCTTCTCGTGTTTTTCACAAATGGTGGTGAGGCCACTATTTGAACCTCATGTGTGTTAGTTAATCTGAGAGCTAGTAGCACCTTCCTTTCGACAGAATATTCTCTTGAAATTGTCATTCTCCTGAGATTTTGGAGTTTTGTCAGGCTTTGTCTTCGTTTTTTGGATTTGGTCCCCTTCCAAGTTCGGTCTCTCGTTGTAGAGCCTTACATGGATTTTTCATATGCTTCTTTTTCCTATGGTTTGTCGTACCCTGGTAGTTGTCTCTCCTCATCCTTGGCGAAGACTTCTATCTAAAATGTTCCTTCGAGCAGTTTGTACCTGGATTCAAGTGCCAGCAATTACCACATGAAACCGTCAAAATAGTCTTGTGGTTCCACAATGAGTTTAGTCGTGTATGGAGGAGATCATATCTTCTCTAACCATTTAAAGGGAATCAAAGTTTAGTTTTTGTAGCTAGAAGTCTCTTAACGATCAGATTCAAGTGCCTAATCATCCACCTGTTATGAACAAAATCACCTAAATGTTATCATCCGATAAGCTTTCAATGTCGATTTACTTTTCTTTTTCTGCATGTAATATAGGAAATCGAAATCAACCTCGACGTCCTTATTGGTTAAACTAGTGTTTGTGGTTCTTATATTTTAGTTGTTAGTTACCAAAATATTATCCTAAAATTGTCTATGAATATATTTTTAACTTGTTTTGTAGATACATTGGCTTTAATTAGATGTTACTAGATCTAATAGCTTTATTTCAAAAAACTAGTTGTATCTCTTTGTATCATTATCTTTAGTAACGTAAATTTACATTAGACTGTTATATAAAGTTGAACACGTTCGATGTGAGTATAACACATAGATAGAATTGTAAGTCACCAAATTGTGACATGTGTAAATTAATCAATCAGAATATGATATGTGTCAACTATTCAAATTTTAACTTGTATAACTCACCAGATTTTATAATTGGCTCACAAAGCGTCGTTTCTCATTTGTTAGCTTTTATTTAGCAAGACTGATAATCTTTCAAATGATATTCTTTTCATTTTAATATTGATCAATATACAACAAGTTCTTTTCGTTTTGTAGTAAAAAGTGTATTAAAATTTAGGGTGCTATTCAATCAATAATTTAAAATCAGTTGTTAATCTCTTTTGTTGAAAATGGATAATTATCCATCAAATATTATATTATTACTTTGATATGATCTCCTAAGTAAACTTCACCAAGTCGGTTTATCTCCCTATATATATTTGTATGCACATATAAAGAAAGTAAGAGATAAGAGAAATGAAAAAATAAAAAGAAAGACAATCGTTCTCTTACTCTTATCTCTCCTCTTTTATTCTCTCTCCCTCTTTGCATATAATATTATATTATATAAATATATAAAAATAAATAAATATAGTATTTAACACCTTATCAGCACGTCCGTCTCTATACCAAAACAAGGTAATGTTTAAATTTATATTTACTTAATTTAAATTTTAGATTTATTTTCGAAAGGCCAGTCACCGCCTGTCAACCTTGAAATTCATGTTTACGTTAAAGAACATGGGTTGCCTATCATCCTTTTAATTTATGTTTTTGTTAAAAAACAGACACCGTCTTGTCAATTTTTAAATTTATGTTAATGTTAACAAGTTAACCCTTTTAATTTATGTCTATGCTAACAAGCTACCCCATTAATTTATGTTCATGCTAACAAACTAACCTTTTAATTTACGTTTATGCTAATAAGTCAACTCTTTTAATTTATGCTAGCTAACTTTTATTTTACGTTATACGCTAACTTTTAATTTATGTTGTTTACTAACTCTGCGCACAAGATGACTAGGCCGTCGCGCAAAGCTAATCTTTTAATTTTATGTTATTGTGTTATGCTATTTTTAAAAGTATTATTATTTAAAAACAAAAGTTCAGCTCCTGAATAGGTGATACACTCTAAAAAGAGAGAGAAAGAAAGAAAGAAAATTCTCTAAGAAGAGCTAAAACGCTCCTGAAGAGAATAAGAACTAAACAAGCGTTCTAAGAGAATACAAATATTTATGAAAAAGCTCTAAGAAAAGTCAAAACGTTCACAAAGAACATAAGAGTTACACGCTTTAAAGGAGCGCATGATGATGACATGCATATATAAAGATTAAGGATGGCGGTGACATATTTAATAGTAAACCTGAAGTTTACTTATTGCTAAAAGTAATAGAATAATTAGTTAAGCTATCCCGAAGAACCAAGGATATTAAAGGTCACTGAGAATTTATGTTGAAAACTAGAAGTTTTTCAACTTATGCATGTCTTAAAATTTAAAGAAAGATCATCATGAGAGAAATCACCTTTTTGGTTTAATAATCTCATTGAAAATAATGGATGAAATTTTTTTCATATTCCAAATTTTGACCGACGAAAAGAGAAGATCAATTCAAGATGAGTTATTAAGAAAATAATCTTGAGAGAGGGTATTAAAAATCCGACATCAAAAGGATTTGAGACATCATATTTTACCAAGAATGGGCAATTAGAATTTTCATTGGTCCTAAAGTGGGATTTTATTAGAGATGAATGGACATAAAATGTCATCATCTCGAGGGGGAGAATTATTGAATAGTTTGGATGAACGTGAAGTTCATAAGTTAAGAAGATCAGTATTTAGTATTGACAATCAAATGCCTTAAGTATTTGAGAAAAAAATTATCATCCAAAAAGAATTTGAACTTGAAGTTCAAAAGGATAATTCATTCTTGAAAGATTATGGATTGACTGTCATACACAAAGTCAGTGCTAAAATAAGAAATCTCTCACTCCAGCAAAATAAAGTTTCAATAAAATTATGTGTCCCAGAAGGACGATATTTTGATAATAAGTATGTGACGCGTACGAAACGTGATAGACTATTTCTTTCCAAGGATAAAATTCTCAAAAAAGGAGCAAGTTATTAAAAAGAGAGGATTGTTTTTTGAAAAGACCATTGATATTGTTAATAATAAATAAGGTACCTGAATGAAATCAATGATAATAAAAAGGAGATCTTGATTAACCATGTCGATACGGAAAATGTAGAACCGAAGAAAAAGAAAATTGTCGACAATATAAATAAAAGTGCGCATTGTGATTAATAAAGATGAGGATCGTGATTCTACCTCTTTGGATGAGTGTAGAAAATGAAGTATTGGCCAACAAATAAAAAGAGGCAATCAAGTCAATGTTACAACTCGTATGAGTTACGAGAAATTTTTGGACCCGAAGTCCAAGTAAATATGTATGGCAATATATGAAAGACTTGGATTGTACCTCTAAGATATTTATAATCCTTGAAGGATTACTGATATTAGAATTATGTTCTTGGGAACACCTATTTGATAAAGCTACTAAAAATTATCATAAGTAGTGAAAATATGGGATGATATTTTAAAGACAAAGTTGTCTTCAGATATCCCAAATTTAACATCTAGTAAAAGAGATGTTATTTCAAAAGATCCTAAGGCATGATTTTACATAAAGCTTACATTTTTAGCATTTCTAAAGAAATGGTATTTGGTTCTGATTCACCAAATTCTTAGAGGTATATAAGCATTTATGGAGATATAACTCATAGAAAAGATATGAGGGTATATGATGTGCTTTCACAAATAAGAAAGAAAGCCAAGAAAATAAGACTCGATAACACTGGTGAACTCACTTCACGAGCCTTTAATGATTATTAAATGTTAGTGGGGATTGATGCAAAGAATTCAGTTCCCCATATTCATATACAAAATGGCATGGCTGAATCTTTGATCAAGCGGTTGCAATTGATTGCAATACCGTTAATATTGAGAACAAAACTCCTATTTTTGTTATAGAGACATGCTATATTGCATGTTGCGATATTAGTCCAGTTAAGACCAAGTGCATATCATGAATATTTCCCATTATAATTGTTGTCTAGTCGAGAGCCAGATATATCCCATCTATGTGTTTTCCGAAGTGCAATATATGTTCCTATTGCCCCACCGCAACGAACAAAAAATGGGGCCACAAAGGAGATTGGGAATTTATGTGGGGTATACGTCACCAAGTATTTTCGGTATCTTGAACCACGCACTGATGATATGTTTACGGCTCGTTTTGCCAATTGTCATTTTTATGAAGATGAATTTCCAATGTTAGGGGGAGGAATCAAATAGATTTCAAAAGATATTACATGGGGTACGAAATCTTTGGTAAACCTAGATCTCCCTACTAATAAACGAGAGTTAGAAGTTTAGAAAACTATGAATATGCAGAATATGGCAAATCAGCTACCATATGCGTTTACCGATACAAAAAGGGTGACAAAATCATATATTCCCGCAAAAATGTTCCATCAAGAATCAATGTTCCAGAAGAATATATAGATGGAAATAAAGTGAATGAACCGAGGGTTCAGTTAAAGACGGGAGACCCATTGGGTCTAAAGATAATATTCCCGGAAAGAAAAAGAAATTGGGAGAGCAAAATGAAAATGGCACAAAAGACCCACATAAAAAATATACCCCACAATATTCTGGATAAATCACACAAAGAAAAGTGTCGAAAAGGCATAAATGAAAAGTTTCTAGAAGAAACATGTGAAATTCGTCCAGAGGACGAAAATGATATGGAAAAACATGAGATCTCTATCAATTATACTCATACTGGGAAAAATTATGGGTTAGAATGGAGATAAAAAGATATTGAATAAATATTTTATTTTTCTGTATCTGAAGAAATTAATAATGAGATTGAGGATCCGAATCCAAAAGTTGTATCAGAGTGCCACGAAAGCCTGACTGGGAGAAATGGCAAATGGCCATGAAAACTGAATTAATCTCCCTCAATAAAATAAATGTCTTTGGACCAGTTGTCGTTATACATGAAGATGTAATGCGAGTTGGATGCAAATTGGTCTTTGTGCGAAAAAGAAACAATAAAATGAGGTCACAAGATAAAAAGCCCGACTTGTGGCACAAAGTTTTTCTCAAAGACCGAGAATTGATTATAAAGAAACTTATTCCCTGGTTATGGATGCAATCACATTCATGTGGTTGATGAGTTTAACGACATCCAACAATTTAGAAATGTACGTGATGAATGTTGTGACTGCATATTTATATGGATCACTGAAAAGTGAGATTTATATGAAAATCCCCGAGGGATTGAAGATTCCTAGAGGTTCAAAAATGAAAGAAGCATTGTCTAAGGGATATGTTCGGTCAAGTTATAGCGATCACTTTATGGATTGAAACAATCCGAGGCATGTGGTAAAATCACTTAAGCGAGTACTTATTTAAGAAGGGATATGTAAATAATGAAATATGCTCCTACGTCTTTATTAAGAAATCCTTGTCAGGATTTGTGATCATCGTTGTATATGTTAATTACCTGAACATAATTGGTATTCAAAAGGAGATTGATGATGCACAAACTCATATGAAAGAAGAGTTCGAAATGACAGATCTTGGAAAGACAAAGTTTTGTCTTGGGTTCAAGATAGAGCACCTGAAATATGGAATATTTATGCATCAGTCAAACTACACCAAAATGAATAAAAGTTCTTTGAGTACGCAAATGGTCAATTGATTACTTGATGTTGACAAGGATCCGTTTAGATATTGTAAAGATACCAAAGAAACATTAGGTCCCATAGTACCTTATTTGAGCACTATAGGCTGATTAATGTACCTTGCAAATTGCACTCGACCAAATATAGCATTTTATACTAATGTTCTTGCAAGATATAGTTCATCCCTATGCACAAACATTGGACCAAAATAAAGCATATATTTTGTTATCTTTAGGGAACGATTAACTTAGGACTATTTTATACTAGAAACCCAGAATCTGGTTTAGTTGGTTTTGCAGATGCAGATCGCAGACAAGATATGTTTCATTCTTCAAATTATGCAGAAACTATTGCGCTACATGAGGCAGGCAGAGAACGTGTTTGGCTCAGATCCTTGACTCATCATATACAAGAAGCGAGTGGTCTGGTGACTACTAAAGAGTCAACTTTTCTATTCGAGGATAATGCTGCATGTGTTACACAAATCAAAGAAAGTTACATCAAGAGCGACCGAACGAAAAAGATTCTTACCATACCCAAGAGTTTGAGAAAAATCGAGAAATGGAGGTTCAATAAGTCTGTTCAAGTGATAATCTGGCAGATCTATTTACCAAGACGTTTCCTACTACAATGTTTTGGAAACATGCTCAAAGTATCGGAATGCGTCATATGCGAGATTGCTGATAAAAGAAGGATCCATCATTTTTAGGGAGAGATTGTATCATTGTACTCTTTTTCCCTCGTCGTGGTTTTTCTCCCAACGAGCTTTTCCATGACAAGGTTTTTAACGAGGCAGTATATAATATTCTACTTATGATGAATAATTCATGGGGTGTGTTGGAAATAGATAATTATCATCAAATATTATATTTTTACTTTGATCTTATCTCCTAAGTAAACTTCATCAAGTCGGTTTATCTCCCCATATATATTTTTGAGAAATTCTCTTAGATAGCACACTTTTGTGTTTTTTGGCCACATGTAGCATACAAGCCCAAAATTTCCAACCATAGCATATTTAACACACGGTATACCAAAAATGCCCCTGTCTAATTTTGGGTTTAGGGTTTAGGGTTTAGGGTTTAGGATTTAGGGTTTAGGATTTAGGGTTTAGTGTTTAGGGTGTAGGAAAATTGAGAATCCTAAACCATATTTTAAAAATGGTTAGGGGTAAAATGATCATTCTAACATTTTAAAACCACATGTTAAATGTGTCCAAAAAATGAGAAAGTGTGCTATATTTGAGAATTGCCCTATATTTTTATGCTCACGTAAAGAAAGTAAGACATAAGAGAAATGAAAAAATAAAAAGAAAGACAATAGTTCTCGTCCTCTTATCTCCCTTCTTTTATTCCCTCTCCCTCTTTGCATATAATATTATAATATATAAATATATACAATTACACAAAATGTAAATACAGTATTTAACTCTTTTAATTTATTTAATTTTAAAAATTTAGAAGAACTTATTTAGGTGGGTTCAAATATAAATGCAATATATATTATATTTTGATTCAATAATTTATCCATGATACTCCACAACATATGATTTGAAATCAATTTAAATATAAAGAATTCTAAAATTATTTTTAAGTTAAATAACACTAAATTTTAAAAACTGTTTTTAAATCATTCGTTGAATAACACCAGAATTTAAATATGATTTATAAATATTATATCTAATAATATTAGATTATAATATAGAATTTACATTTATCATCTGAATAATGATGGATTATGTTTAAATTTAAATTCTGTTAGAATTTAAATATTCTCTTATTGAATGTCTTTTGGAGGAAGACCCATATATGGTATATTAGTATGTTTTGGATTTTCTTGTCACAATTTAAAATTTGATTTTTTTCTACCATGTCTTTTGGAAATGGCATGTTATATATTCATTGGTTTGAATTTACTAATCTTTGGACTAGGATTTATGATTTAGAGTTTAGTGTTAAGAATTTAAGATTTAGGATTTTTAGTCAATATATATTTCAATGCAAAACATTTATGACAATATAAATATGTTTCCGAGAACTTTTACAAGATTTTACAAACATTTACGTGTTTTCTTCTATAGAAACATTGTTCATCTTCTTCAATTGTTTACTACAGCTTTTTAGATGTTTTCAATGTTTGTATGAGCTAGTTTGATAAAAAAAAAATATATTGTCATGACTGCTATAGAAGCGAGTGAATGTTAGACACTAGCTTCGAAGATAAAAGTATCAAGAGAATCTATTTCCAAACCAGAAATAAAAACATGTTGTAGGAGCATATTTTCCCTCTATTATATATTCCCTCCGTTTTTCAAAGTGTGTCGTTTTGAGGTTTTCATTTTGTTTCATAAAAAGTGTCGTTTTACATTTTCGATGCAAATTTATAAGCGAAATTCCGATTTAAACCTCACTATTTTAATGTATTAATTGGAGAGAGAATTTTTTTTTTAAGTATTCATGAAGGGCATATTAGACTTTTTAACAATTTTCTTAATATGTGTGAAAAATGTCAGAATGACACTTTTTGCGAAACAGAGGGAGTATTACGACCACCAGTGGCCAACTATGAATCTATTAGATAAATTTTTAAAAACTTTCATAAATGTACATATTACTATTTTTTAAACACTGATCAAATCGAAAGTAACAATATCATTTATATTTTAATCTTAATTATATTACAAAGGATGAGCAATCATAAGCTATCTTCAACCCGATTAAGATGAACAACTTCAAAAATGAGTCTACGATGTAACTCTTCTCGTAACACATGGATCCACAATGAACGGTTTTGTATGTACGACATCGTTGATGGAAAAGCTCTCTCTGAAACACATGAGATCACAACGAACGGCTCTGCATACATCACTCTTAAATTTCCTGAAACTTGCACTTAAAAATTAGAAATAAATTGCATTTTTTGGGATTCGATCTTTATACTTAGTGTCTATTGGGATATTGTGTATAAGGCAATAGTGTATAAGTTGTCCTTTATGGTCTTTTACATAGAGATTTGTTACTAAGGTTTTAGAGACTGACAGATGTATATATATAGAGGGTTGTGAATATAAAATAAGATAACATAGAAAGCTTTTATAAGGTGGTTGTTTTCTTGACATGGTATCAGAGCGATGATACTTTTTCTGGGATTGATTTTGGCTTGAGAAGGTGTTTGATGTGAGCTCATGATTTATACTCTGCTTCTTAAACTTGAGGCTTTCGACTTTTCCTTAATTTAAGATGGCAAACGATGGAGACAAAGGTGACTTTTCTTCTATGAGTATGGCGAGCAAAAACAGAGATGATTATGAGATCAAAGGTTGAGGTTCAACGACGGGCCATATCACCATTTGATCTATCCTCTAGTGATAATTTGGGTTCAATGATCTCTCAACCTCCTCTAATAGGAATGAATTATAATGAATGGGCTGGAAACTTGAAGATGTCTTTTAAGGCGAGAAAAAATTGGTTTGTGGATGGGACACTCCCAAAACAAGGAGAAGATTAAAGGGATTGGAGGGTTGGTGGACCAACAATGCATTGGAGATTTCATGGATCAAACTTACAATCTCTGAAGGTATCATATCGACACTTGCTACGTTTGATATCGTGCCTGCTTTGTGGCAATATATTCAAAGAAGATATTCTATTAAGAATCAAAAAAGAGTGTAGAGAATTAAAGCAAAGATAGCTATGTGTTGACAACAAGATCTATTGATCGAAGCATACTACGAGAAGATGATGCAGTTGTGGACATCTTTAGCATATTTTAGACAATCAAGGAGCTGTGGATGTCCTATGGGAGCTGAGATGGAACATGAAAGACAGGATAATAGACTCCATGAGTTCTTGTTTGGTATTAATCAAGCTATACATGGCTCAGTTAAATCAAAATTACTCTCAAGAGATCCTTTGTCGTCTATTGATGAAGCATATAGTGCGCTTCTTTAAGATGAAGACTCGAAGCAAACTTCACGTGCGACTGATGAGATATTTGATTCTATGGCACATGTGTAAGAGCTAGCACTCAGTCGACGTACTTAGGAAACTCAAATCCACAGTTTTTTTGTCAAAGGGAGAGATGATGCAGATGAAATGTGCAAGATGTGGCAAGATCAGACATCTCTCGAATAACTGTTTTAAGACTCTCGAATATCTAGAGTGATGGGAAGATAGGTCTAAGGGATGCAATCAACAAGCAAGGGGAAGAGGTGTGTCTAATGGTCCTCGGCAGGAGACTCCTCAAGTAAACGCCATGGCTGGTCCTTCTTCCCATTCACACTAGACTATGAACGCCGTGAGCACGAGTGATAGAGTTGGTCTCACGGGACTCAAAGATGATCATTGGAGATCCTTGGTACAATTTTTAAATGAAAGAAAAGTGTCTTTCGATGCACATACGAGTATGACTCGTTTTGATTCTTGGATTGTTGATTCTGGAGCTACTAATTATATGACAGGATCTCTTGATTTTCTTTTGAATATTCGGGATGTTATCCCTCTGAATATGAAGTTACCAGATGGTAGATTCTCTCTTGCTACATGACAAAGAATTATGGCTTTAAGTTCAGTTTTAGTGATTGAGAATGTGTTGTTTGTAGAAGGATTACAAATGCCATTTGATTTCTGTCTCTTAATTGACAAATCAGAAGAAGTGTATTATGGAAACTACTGATAAGTTTTGCCTAATTCAGGATCACATTACCAAGATGCTAGTTGGAGTGGCTGAACAATTGGATGGGTTGTATTTTCTGAGAGGGATGGAGTTTGCTGCAGCTATGCAGAACACAGATCAAGTATCTATAGATGTATGGCGTCACAGACTTGGAAATCCGTCTCACAGAGTTTTAGAGCTTTTATCGATTTCTAATTTATCTAGTAGAAGTAGTATTTAATAAAATTACGATGTTATTCGAGATGGTTCATCGTGATTTGTGGGGTCCTTATCCGACTAAGGCTCAATTGGGATCCAGCTATTTTCTAACTTTAATAAATGATTTTCCAGTAGTGTTTAGCTTTATTTATTACCAACGTAGCAATAAGTCTCACGGACATTGAAAGACTTTATTGCTTGCGTGGAAGGAAAATTTGATGTCCTAGTCAAGACATTTAGGAGTGACAATGGTATTGAATTTACTTGTATGTCTTCATACTTTAGAAAAAAGGAATTTCTCACGAGACATCATGTGTAGGCACTCCACAACAGAATGGGAGAGTAGAAAGTAAACATCGTCATATTCTTAATGTTGCACGGTCATTAAGATTTCAACTTTCTCTTCCTATGGAATTTTGGTGAGAATGTATATCGCCAGCGGAATACCTAATCAACAAAAACGCCAACACCACTTTTGGACGGTAAGACTCCGTTTGAACGTTTGTATAATCGTCGACCGTCACTTACTCATCTACGTGTTTTTGGGTGTGTATGTAATGAACACAATCATAATCATAATCCTCTAGAAGTGTGAAAGGAGTGTTTATTAGATATCCGAATGGGCAAAAAGGTTGGCATATTTTTAATCCGGATATTGGAAAGGTGTTTACATCCAGAGATGTTGTTTTTGCATAAACAGATTTTTACTTTGACAAGAGTAATCATGACTCCATGGTTGTGTATATGAGATTGCCATCATTACCAACATGTCCTTCTATGGGCTCATCATTGTTATCCTGTGATTCGCCACAGTCACCTGATATAGAGTCTCTAGTGGTGGTTTAAACGAGTTCGAAGTGTGTCTCTGCTTCAGCTCCGTTGAGCTCTGTTCAAGGAGTGTCTCGACCAGTTGGGTCTAATTTTGATAATCATGGGCCAGACAAAAGTGGGTCTCAATCATATTTTGATGTAGGGAAAGCCCATGACAACATATCGTTATCTTCTTTGTCTCATACGTTAGAGACTTCAACTGAGGATGATGACAGTGATGTTCCTGTTTTGGCTGAGCAAACTGATTTGCAGATTCTGGCAACAGGTTCTCAAATTATGGCGATGGTGGGAGTAAATAAGGAGGCTTTGGTGATTGAAGCTTCGAATTTGGACGTACATCTAGTCACTGTTGAAGCTTCATCGTCGACATTAGAGGAACTAGAGTTGGTTTAGCTTGGTAGGGGACATAGAGAAAGAAAACTTCCCATCACATTAAATGATTATGTACTCCAAAGAATTGTAGGATCTCTAGAGATTTCGGCAGCTTCATACTCAATCTCTTTCTATGTTGATTGTAAAAAGATCTCTGATTCACATAAGGCGTATCTTGTGGCTTTCTCGACATATGTGATTCCTCGGACGCATCGGGAGGCAATTGTTTATAAAGTATGGCATGACGCAGTCAGTAATGAAATTGGTACAATGGAGGCTAATCAGACATGGACGGTTGAGGTGTTTCCGGAAGGAAAGAGAGCCATAGTTTGTAAATGGATTTTTATGGTTAATCGCATATCATATGGCACACTCGAACGTTACAAAGTTTGGCTAGTGGCTTGGGTAATTCATAAGAGATTTATGTCTCTTTCGAGATTAAAGCCTAACTAGACCGCAAGAGAAAGAATTATCTCTTATAGCATAGATGCGGGTCGATCCACAAAGAGAAATTTTACACACGTAGTTCTATCGATGGTTCCATTAATCTAAGCCTAATCGAGTGAACGGTTTTAAAATCAAATAACAAAAACTAAAGAGTCAAACAAAAGAGAATTAAACAAAAGCAAAGATTAAACGAAGAACAAATGAGATGACTAGGTTCAAGAAATGGAAGAAGATGCGGTTCATGATTTAGGCGAATGATTGAGTAAACTACATGTAACTAAGATGCAAGGGTCAACAATGAACACACCATTCAAGGGCAAGGCAAGAAATCAACTAGTCCACTTCCATGACCCTAGTCCATTTGATAAATCCTAAATCAATTCAATCTCCCGATTGTGGTCTAAGATTCATCAATCATTAAACACAAGCCAAAACACTCAGTAAACACCTTAATCATCTATTTTCATAGGCTTAGAATGTTTAGCAATCTTAAGGTTCTCTTGGTCATTTCATCATACACCTACCGGGGGTGAAAGCCTTAAAGTCTAGAAATTGAATGATCAAATCCAATCTAGCATTAAATGCTCCTTAATCATGTGAGTCTAATTGGATCTAACCCTTAACAATCTTAATCACACCTAAATCTACCCTAATCAACCTAGTTTATAAACCACAAATGAAACTACTCACTAATTATGGGCTTAAAACATGCAAAAACATAAGATAAACTCATAATCATGATAAAGAAAGAAGAAGATATAAGAAAGGTAAGTAACACAAAGATTCAAAGAGGTTTAGTGATGGATTCACAAGAACAAAGGAGAAAAACTTAGGGTTTTTAGAGGGTTTTAGAAGAGTATTTATACATAATTCAAATTGGGTCGGGTCGACCCGGGACAAACCGGGTCGAACCATGGTTTTTCTAGCAAATCAGACGATCTTGACGGTATGGGAATTAAGGGGCTGACCGACATGCAGGAGCTCTTGACTGCCAAGTTCTGCTGGTCCTCTGGCTGGCGGTCAGGAAGAAGGGGCTGACCGCCAGGAATCTTGTCTTGGCCGCTAGAAATCTCTGGCTCCCTAGCTGGCGGGGCTGACCGCCAGGAGTGTCATTTTGGCTGTCAGGAGTGTCACTTTGGCTGCTAGGAGTGTCACTTTGGCTGCCAGGAATTGCTGATCGGGAAGTTGGCGGTTGTCCTGAGGAGGGCTGGCTGCCAGGATGCTTGTTGAACCGCCAGGAATTGTTGTTTAGGTGTTGGAGCTTGTTCGTGTTCGCTTTTGGGTTCAGAGATTCATCCGTTTTGACTCAAGTAACCTTAAATAGGGTAGAAAGGACGAGAAGAATGTAAAAATGCAAATCTTAAGACATCTATATGATATTTTCTAATTACGACTCGAAAAACATCTTAAAACGATCTAAAAATCCTAAGATGAAAAAAAAACTCTTTTAAACTCTAAGCTAAACTATACAAAATGTGTAAACATCAACTTCCCTAGACTAGAATCAGCAAACGAACAAGAATCTATGCCCGTGAAAGAGGTTTGAAGGCGGGGAACTCATGGCCTAAGGGAAATACGAAGATACTCAACTAAGATCCTTAGAGAGAAGTAACATATAGCGAGAGTCGATTCTAATCTTTGGTACTTCGTCATAACCTTCCCAAGCCCCAACCTACTCTAAGCTCTGAGACCTAAGCAAACTCCTTCCATCAAAGCACATTTGACTCTTTAACGTTCATTAGTTTTTGTAATCGTGTGGTTCTCATTATGGACAAGAGATCGATATCAATCGGCTTGGTAAGGAAAAATAGCTTTTAAGGTGACAAGAGATGGCTAACATTTTTTTTTGCGGTTCACACTCAAAGAAAACACGAAATGTCGGTCATTACGCAAAAACAAAGAAGAAAGGGATCAATTGATGTATACAATGTCAATCTTCCATTCATTCTACCCAAACCTCCAAACTTAAACTCTATGATCTAACCCGGATTCCATGTTTTCCCATCTCAGACCACTCTCAAAGACTCATTTTTTTAGATACTTGAGATATTCTTTGATTTCTTAGCTCTTGTTAATCCTTGGCTTATTCCACTATTATTTCTAACTCTTCTTTTCTCTTTTTTTTTTTTTATCTTAACTAGTGGAACATCCTTCTTTAAATACACTAGAGCTTTTCCTTAAACTTTGTCTATCTCAAGCCTCTTTCATTTTAAGCACCAAACCGATCTTTCTTTTGCATTTCCATTTTCTTAACACTTCGGTCTCAATTTATTCACACCAATAACCCCACCATTTCTTATTTCTCATTCCCTTCCTATTCTACCTAGTCTCTTAGCCTCTAAAAAGGAAAGGCAAGCTCAAGAACAGAAGATTAATTATTATCGTTCCCAATACTTACAAGATTTTGCACATGAAACTTTTTAGAAAAAGGACCTTTCTCAAGAAACAAACGAATGGTTTGCAAAAAAAAACGGGAAGGGTTATAAGGTGAGGTACCGTCTTATAAATGAAGACGGCTACTCGGGTTACCCAAAGAGTGGTAAAAATGGAGGAAAAAACCCGAGTATATCATTTAATGCCATGTGATCCGTTTCAAGCTCATAACGAGAAAAATTAAAGCATTATTAAGTCCAAGTTAAGATAGAGTCAAGTTGAAATACCAAGATTGTTTTACTAAAGTAGATGCTTTCGAAAGTGGGAGTTCTAGTTATGGATTTTCTGTTTTTTCGTTTCGGCTCAAGCTATATGGTACGCCTAATAAGGGTTTTGGTTGATTCCCTAAGAATTAGCCACTTACAAGGTGATTAAATCATAGTTCCCTTATGCATATGCATCCTACATGCTCTAAGGCTCAATCCTAAAACAAGAATATGTAAAATGCAACTATATGCTTTCTTTTTGGTTTTTCAAAAATTTTCAATTTTTTTTTTATTTTCTATGCCTTAACTATTAACAATGCATCATATTCTACATGAGACTCAAAGAGATAAAAACAAAACAAAAAAACAAAAAAAATCATAAGCAATCATTCTCCTCCCCCAAACTTACTCATCACCGTCTCGGTGGATAAATGAAATCCGACGAAGGAGACCAACAACCAAAATCATTAAGAAGCTAAAAGAAAATGATGGTATTTACAATGGAGGAAGTTGGTACCTGGAATCAAAATGCCAGAGAACCAGCGGATTCCTCTGTGTTGAGGGAGTAAGATTCATTGCTCGAGGTTGACGTTGGTGATCTTCTCCTTCTTCGTTGCCATTGCAGCTCGTATGAGGAGTGTCTTGATGGTTCAAAAACCACAATTGGATTTGGAGTCCCACCAAAAGAGTGCCTTCCTCCTTCATCGATATTCATCTTCTCAACTTGTTCCTCGTGTTGGGTCCTTGAGGACCCTTATCCCCTAAGCTTGTTTCTGAGCACCTTAACTTGTTTCTTAAGCATTTTCACTTGACCCTTCAAGCCCTTAACCACCTTGACAAGCTTGTGAATGGTTCTATATTGCTACTTGTTCCACTTTTGCATTGTCTTGAGCTTCTCATGAGCATACATCAATCCCTTAGAGGATGATGGTTCATCGTAGGGGTCAAATTGATAGCGGCGACTACCATAGACTTCTTCTTCATTTCCGCAAAATTTCTCTCCTCTATGCTCTCCCCGTGGCTCTTCTCCTCTTATCTCTTTCCCCTCATTCGCACCTCCTTCTTCCTCACTTGAGTTATCCATTTGTGGTGCTTTACCCCTAGCTCTTCATATCTATATTGAAGATTGGGTGTTGGGGTTGTAGAAACCATCTAGTGGTGTGAAGGCGATGTTGCCTCGCTTGGTGAGGGTGGTGGCATCTTGGTTGGGAAAAACGAACTTCCTTTTGTCGTACATGATGTACGTGTAGCAAGAATCACCCGCTCCGCCTAAGAACCGTGATGAAGACAAGTAAGCGATGTCAATAGTCGATATTGGTTTCTCCTCGGGTAGGAAGTTGATCGTGTATCCCTCTTTCGCAAAGTCTTTCAAGATTGTACTGAATATTCCTCCAACCATCAATTGAGCTTCTTTATCCTTTGATTTGTAAAGGATCTCACGAACGTCTAGGAGATGCAACAACAAAGCCCCACCGAGATTGACCCTCTCTTTCCTCATTTATGGATGGTTTATGCCCGTGAGGATGGGGTTGATGCCTCTTGAGAGTAGATATATCTCATCCTTGTTAATCTTTCCCGGTTCCTTTCTTGCATAGAAAGTGTTTGTGAGATACTTTTGAACATATCTTATTGTTGGGTGTCGAATATTGGTCGCTTTGATACCCGTCGTATATTTACCGACCCCAATCTCGGCCCACAACTTCTTGTCTTCTTCCGTTAGCTTTGGTATTTTCGTTTTCTTCCCTTTTTGAAGGTCTAGAAATTCACTTAATCCGGCGGTGTTCCATTGGAGAGACTCTTCTCCAATCTTAAAGAAGAAATCGCCCTCCTTGACGTCATAATCAATTGTTGAAAGAAACTCACAAGTAAGTTCCTTGAAGCCCGGTTCATTCGTGAAGAAAAAGTTTCCCATTCCCATGTTCACCGATATCTCGCACAAATAATCGAAGAGCCCGAACTTCTCCAAAGTGTCTCTACCCGCCCAACGTGTTTGAACCCACTTCTTGCTCATCAAAACATTGTAGTATTGCTTGGCGGTTTGTTTTCTCAGTTTCTTTTGCTTTGCCGCTTTTTTAGATGCGGGTTTCTTCCTCCTTTCCAATTGAGGGACATCTTCATCTTCTCCTTTCGTGTCCGCGTTTTGAGGCTCTTCCTCCGGTTCGGATTGTTGAGCTATTTTGCCTTTTTGTCTCCTTGGACGAGTACTCGAGCTTGTTTCTTCCGCCGCTTTTTGTGGGTTTGATGGTTTTCTTGTTGAGTTGTCCTTGGTCTTAGTCATCGTACCTACAAGTTTTAGAAGCTAACTAATTTAGTTGTTAAAGATACTAGAACTATAGATGACTTTAGTTATTGGTGTTTGATGTATTCGTATTTTATCGGTTTTTACTACGGTTTTCATTCGA
>OVAN01007208.1:0-20039 GCA_900406275.1 Anastatica hierochuntica | reverse complement strand
TAGGCTTTGCTTCATCAATGCATCTGCACTATAGTTAACCATTGTGTGCTATCAAATTTTTAGTTGTGTTGAAAATCCTGTTTCACACAACATATTAACTGAATCCTTAGTTGTGTCTACAAATTCTGATGCATCTTTGTTTGTATTCGAATTCGAAAGATCCATGTTGAGGCATTGTGACTGAATTGTTCCCACATTTCATCAACTGATTTCATCTTAGTTTTGGGTTGAATTTGCATCTCTGATTTTATATATATCATCTCCCGTTCATTTGCTCCGCCGCATGTTGTTTACTCACTCAATGGCGGAGAAATTTAAGCTAAGTTTTTACGGTGGCGCGTAATTGTCAGTCGCGAGTCACGGTGATTTGTTTAGTTTTGGTTTTATTTTTTAACGCATCGATCATGTTCTGTTGAGAAGTGTTAATGTCACATTGGTAATGACTCTTCTAGTGTGAACGAAAAAAAGAAAAAAATAGTATAGATTTTGAATATGAATGACTTTGGATTATCGAACGTAACAAAAAATAAATAAATGATTTGGGCTAATGGGCTTGGCTCTTTAAATTTAAATAATTTGGGCTAATGGGCTTAGCTCTTTCAATTAAAAACAATCGTCACTTTTCTCTAAGCTTACGACGACCCTTCACCAGACGACGCCGTAACGTCAGAGAAACCTGAAAAACCCAAATCTCGCCGAGACGAGACCAGACGAAAAGCTCCGATAATGGCGTTGATGCGACTGATACATGGCGCGAGATCAGTTCTGACGACAGCTCCGCCGTCTTCGGCTCCAAGCCTCCCTAGATTCTATTCCAAATCCGCTCCTTATCCGGGTTTGTTCGATTTCTCTTCCTCGCTTCTGCATATCTATATTCAAATTCTGAGAAATGTCGTTTGGTGGATTCGTAAACTCGTGGAAGTTTCAATCGTCGTGTAGTTTCAATGGTTCATGAGTGAGCGTAGACTTTGGAATGATAGGGAAGTTAATAGAGTGGAGTTCATAAGAATCTGTGGGTTTTTAATTGGTTTCAGTGTTTATAAACCTCTTTGTTTTTCGTTTTAGTTATTTAATCGAATCGGCTGCGAAACGAGCGGTTTGATTCTCGTTTGCAGAAGCATTTGGGAATGCTAACTTACAGAGATGTGTTAGTATCCTTTCGTTGCATAGATTTTGATCTACACATCTTTGGATTCAGATAACAATCACTGTGTTAATGCGAATGGTATTTGTATTGAGCTAAAAAGATCGGTATATACGGAGTTTTTGAGTGGTCTTGTTGATAATTGGCAGTGAAGGTTGGTATTCCTGAGTTCTTGAGTGGTATTGGAGGAGGAGTTGAGACTCATGCTGCGAAACTTGAAACTGAGATTGGCGATCTTTCGAAACTGCTTGTCACTCGTACACTTCGACTCAAGAAGTTTGGCATCCCTTGCAAACATGTAAGTATCACAGTCTTCAACAGTCGGTTATATTGTTTGTTTCCGAGTAGGATATACTTATGGTCACATATTTCGAGGGGTTATTAGTTTATGTTAGGAGTGAAACAATCCGCTACCTTAAATTTGTTTCATTACGAATTTGATGATACAATTCAAGGATAAAAGAAGCAAAAAAAAAGAGTTGAGTTCTTGAATATTTCAGGTGCAAATAGATTGATTGAGATTGTAGTTCTTGTTTTCGGTAACTTCAGATTAGCTTGTCACTGGGGAATTTCATTGTTATTATCATCCAAGAAAGCGAGTAATGTAGTCTTGCTCACACTCACAGTAACTTACTAAGTAATGTAGGCTTGCTCACACTCACAGTCTTTCACTAAGACATTGTTCTTTTTATGTAAATGTTAATATGTTTGTTGAATAACACACCACACGTTTGGATTTGTTGAATAACACCTTGATATGTTTGGATTTGTTGAAACTCAACCATCATCTTCTGACAATTCTTTGAATTTTTATATCTTTTGCAGAGGAAACTGATACTGAAATATAGCCACAAGTACAGGCTAGGGCTATGGAAACCTAGAGCTGACGCTATAAAGGCGTGATTGATTCCTGCATTCGTCTAATCGTGAGTCTCTCTTATGCTTTGGTTTGCTACCGAAATGAGTTGTTCCCAGAATGATCTCGGCATGCTAATGTCGCAGATAAACACTAAACTTTTCTTGCTTTCATATACTTGTTTCCTAAAGCAGTAGTTTTCGAAGCATTGTCGGAAATGTATCGTCTTAAGTTCCATATCCATCATCGCCGTTTTCGTCGCATTTTCTTTAGTTCCTATTCCTATTTAGGATACACAATGCTTTCTAATTTTTCAAACATCTTTTATGTTTGGTTTTTTGCATTTACCATATACAAAACATTTACTAAAATGCATAGCATAGTAGTGTATATTATCTTACATATTAAGTCACAAAAGCTATGTGTAAAATACCATATTAGTTTTTGCTCTGTTTCACCACTCAAATTAAATGAGAAAAAAACAATTAAAACCTTAAGTAAATAATTTTCTTTTGCCACTTGCCAATATATAAACTTCTTCCAATCCAAAATGAATCTTTGTTCTTATCATTTGATACCCAAATAATCCAACATTCTTCACACCAAAACACAAGTAAAAAGGTCATAAAATTTGTCTCCTCTAACTACTTCAAAACATGATCAAAACATTGTTTTATACATTTATTCAAACAAAACTTCAAGAAGAGAATACCAATTCAACAGACGGTAATCACCCACTATGTCCTCAAGAAATCGAAATTCGACCCATAACTACCTTCCCTTGGGAAATCCTCAAAACCTTAACAGTCGATGAACTATGGACCGGAGGAATGTTCAAACTTCCACTTGAGCGTATCCAAAGTATGCTTATGCGTTTCTCGCCCGAAGCAAGATCCCGCATGTCTCCCACAAATCAGGAGGTTTGTTCCCTACAAATAACGGTGAAAGATGTCGATACAAACACACTCCACAATGTTACAATGTGGAAGTATCCTCATGAAGACTATTTCGCTATGCGTGAATCTTGGATCGAAGAATTTGTGAAGAGGAGGAGACTTGTGAATGGCATGCTTGTTGGAATTTATTGGGATTCTGAAGCTGCAATGTTTTGTTTCTCTGTGTTGGAGGGAAGTAGTGAGAGTATGAGTGGATTCCAATTGCTTTGATAAAGGTTTATGTTTAACTTCATTTATTTGTTTTTATCTTAAAGTTTGGGAGAAGGAGATTAGAGTTTTTTTAATATAATTGAAAAATTCTTTAGATTGTATGTGGAACTTTGTGCTTTGTTCTATGTATCTCCTTTGATAATGAAGGAGAGTATGTATCATGATTTAGTTTTTTTTTTTTTGCGGTTGATATATGCTTTTGATCAAGCATTCTTTTCAAGGAGCATTGAATTGATCGATCCAATATGGTCGTTAAGCAAAGGAAAGGTGGTAGACTGCACCGGATTGATCGGTTTGGTGCAGTGGATGGATCGATATGGAGTGCACGAAAAATTGCGAAAAAATTTCATTTTAGGACATTTTATATATATATCCTTGTTTAATTAACCTTAAAATTGTCTTAAGTTGTACTTCGAAAATCGGCATTTACTAATAAAAGTACTCTCTTTTTCCTAGCCATTTTTAGCGAGCCATGTTACATCTTAGTGTTTTTCGCTTTACGTTTATCATTTTGTTTGATATGTTCTTCTCATATCTGTTATAACAGTTAGTGTCATAGCTTTGGGTCATTTGGAGAGAAGATGTCTAGATAAACGTAAAAATTGACACATTTATTAGGACAAACAATTTCAATCTCTGACATATCAAGATGCATGCATGCTGAAATAACAATGAACATGGACACCGCCGTAAAAGAAGAAGGTCAATGCTGTCTAGAAGAAGATTCTGAAAGAAAAGGCGTATTCACGTATTTTTGTTACGTTTGATAGCTGAAATTATCATTGGAGTGCTAGTAGTGCTACTAGTTTGCGTCAAAGCAGAGTTTCTATATGACAAAAATGTGTAGTCATCTATTTTGCTCAGATAGAAGTTATGGAAGAAATGCATATTCATCTACTTAGTTATGTTTGACAGATGAAATTATTATAAGAGCTTTAAGCGCTAATATTGCTGCTAGTTTGTGACTGAAGTTAAAGAATTTATATATGACGAAATCTCTAACTAACATGATGCCGGGCTTTTCAAATAACATTTTTTTACTATGCTGGTGCATGGAGGTACAATCATATTTACTATGACAAAATCTCTAACTACAATCAAAACTGTAATATGTTTTGTATTTTAGAAATAAGTTTTTTTTTGTTAACTCTTTTAGAAATAAATTTCAGCCAGATTTTTAACTTAATAGGTATTTCTTTGATGCATGAATATGGATTTTGTTAAATTTCGATATAATTGTCCAAATTCATGAATATGGATTTTTAAATTTAATGAAATTATGTGAATATGGATATCCAAACACTACCAAATTTGATATCGAACCCATTTTGTTAAATTTTATTAAACATATGGAATTTTTTTTTGTATATGGATTTTTGAAATAGAGTTTATTTTTTTGTTAATCCATATGTATAACCCAAACACTGCCAATTTTAATATCGAACACAAAATTTCACATAACATAAAAATCTTACGAAAAGGAAATTTTCCAATTTAAAAAATAAACGGAAATTTATTTTTATTTCTAATTTTTTCAATACATCTTTTTAACAGATCTAAAGTATATTTGATGTCGATGATCCCGTAGTTTACATCGTGATTATTCTTTTGTAGATTTATCCCCTCCGAATTGAGCGACCAATTACGGAAGGACTCTCTGATTTAGTGTTTGATTGATAAAAAAAAATATATTTGATGTGTGTCTCAAAGTTATACATCGGTCAAAATATGTTTAGTCATGACTCCAAAGGGTCCTCAATTTTATATTTTTACCTTAGATATATTTTAACATATTTAGGTTTTATTTCATAATAACTTATGCATTTAAGGCATACACAAATTAATCATGTTTTTATTTACTGTAAATAAAATAGAGTTAGCCGTTTAATTAGGCCTAAATACAAGAAATCATAACATTCAAATCAATTAAGCAAGATTAAATTCGAAATATATATTCTGTATTAAATAAGGAAAATACCTTAATCTATTAAAAGCAACAAATAATTTCAACCCTCACCATATAATTATACTACAAATTTCATTCTCCTTTCTTCTCCTTTTCTTTCTTCTTCTTGCTCTTTCTTTTTAGACATAACTAAATAATTAAGCATGTCTTCTTTGTTCATCTTCTTAGCTTTGCTTCTGATGAGTTCTTGTGTTGGATCTTCGACAGCACTTGATCTAACTTGTGGCAACAAAGTCGTGAACACAATCGTAGTCGACCAAACCGGTTTAGGAAGATTCCGTAAGGTTCAAGATGCTATTGATTCAGTTGGTCAATTGAATTCTAAGTGGATCAAAATCAAAATAAAACGAGGTGTTTACGTGTAAGTAATGACCTAATTCTATGTGTGTGTATTTATCTAAATATTTGTTTAGTTGTTCATTGGTTTATGAAAACTCTAATCAAAAATGTTATTAGTAAATCAATAACCCTAACAAAAAATCATTCACCTTCACTAAATCTTATGTTAGTCCACTCAATCTTGGATATGTGTTTTTTTGTTAATAGCAAAGTAATTAAGATTGTGTGTGTGTGTATTAATTTTTTTTTTTCTTGAACGACATATATACAGTGTTTTTTTGTCAAAATAGTGTTATTTACTATTCTATCGACATATAATTTTTATTTGACATTTATATAGTGTCATGTACTATTCTATCGACAAGGTTTTAATACCGTTGAAAACAGCATATTGTAATTATAAGTGATGAATGTATAAATCAAAATAGAGAGAAGGTGACAATACCTTTGGAGAAACCATGCATAATAGTAGAAGGAGAGGGACAAAGAATCACGACCATCACGTATGATGCTCATAAAGCCACCGACGTAAGCTCCACCTTCACTTCATATCCATCCCACATTGTCGTCCGATACATTACAATCATGGTACGTTCGTAACGTAACGATTTACATATTTTTGATGCAACAATATAATATGTAGACTTTTCTTAATAATATATGTTTTTCTTTAATAATATGTATATGTTTGGTGTGGCAGAACACTTATAATCGTCTGAGTATTGGATCTAGACCAAGTTGGGATATAAAACCAGCGGTTGCGGTTTCGGTTTATGGAGATAAATCGGCGTTTTTCGATTGCGATTTCTTGGGGTTACAAGACACATTGTGGGATGTTCAAGGTAGACACCTCTTTAAAGATTGTTACATCGAAGGTGCTATCGATTTCATTTTTGGTAGTGGCCAATCTATCTACGAGGTATGTATACACTTAGTCGTAATTGATCACTAGTTTATTTCGTAATGTAAAATTTTATTGCAACAAAAACATTTTTTTTACAATGAATGCATATGTTCTAAATTGTTTGCCGAATAGATATCATGATTTTTCATAACCTATATATATATATATATATATATATACACCGAGTCCAAACACCATAAAACATATTATTATCTAGTTTTTATCACTAGTTTTTACTAGGATAGTTATATTATCTAGAACAAACACTTGAATTCTTTTAACAAAATAAAACATACTTTAAGAGACTTTTGTTAAAATGTTTTTTTGATAGGATTGTCATATAAACGCAACGGCAGGAGCATTGGCATCAAAAGTGTCGTTTGGTTACATAACGGCTCAAGCAAGAAGCAACGCTTTGGACCCAAGTGGGTTTGTATTCTTACGTGGTAGTGTTTCAGGGAACATGAATGTCTATCTTGGACGAGCCTATGGTCCATTTAGTCGAGTCATCTTCATCCACACTGATCTTGGCTCGGTTGTATTCCCTCAGGGTTGGTACCCTTGGCACTACGCGGGTCACGAGTAAGCACATCTTTATATTATCTCATTGATTTTTTAATTATCGCCCGTATGAATGCGGTTTGATAGTGGTAGGTGAGACATGAGAATGTGCTAAAACACCCTAAAGTTCGAACTCTCTTTGAAACAAAAACACATGGTAGTCCGGTAACTAACAATCCGGTTATCTCAGGTAGTAATCGGAGAAACATTTTAAATTCGGTTCAGGCAGTGTGGTGGTCTTTTGAAGAGAAATTCACACTGTAACACTAAATGCGTTCTTACTAGAGTTCTGAAAAATGTTTTTTATTATGGTGTATGTTATTATATTATATGTGATGATGTAAAAAGGTATACATATTAAAATTTGATTTTTATTTTTGTTTTGGTTAGAGGGAGTTTCACGTATGCAGAAGTGGAGTGTAAAGGAGTGGGATCGGATACTTCAAGAAGAGTTCCATGGATTCACAAACTTCAAACTTCTTATACTCAACAACGATTTTCTACCTCTAATTTCATTGATCAAGATGGATGGATCTCTAATATTCCTCCTTAGTTAAAATCTCTTTTGTGTCAGTTTTTTTTCTTTAGATTTTAATTGTTTATGGACTTTTTTTTTCTAATATTATTTCATTTGAAAATAACCTTTTTATCCACCAAACATTAATTATTTCGGGTGCGGTCGAGAGAGGTCCCAAACATTATTAGTCATGTCATCTCTGAATGGCGGACGTGGGGAGTGGCGAAGGAGAGCGATTCACATATCGTTTCAGGATCGCAAGATACACAAACGCAAATCATATGTTTGCGTAATATTTGTCTAGTAGATGGTTCCTGGAAGATTTCAAATCTTCATAGTGGCTTGGGGTGGTCTCTCTTTGGTGACAATGGAGAATGTAGTTTGTTGGATTATCGCAATCAAGTTCGTAGAATATTGTCTCTTCGCTCTGAGCTCGAAGCTTTGATTTGGGCGATACAGAGCATGCCGATCCATTCGGAGGTTCTGGAGTTTGGAACTGATAGTCGAGATGTTATTAGTATGATTGCAAATCTCACTGATTGGTCAGATTTTGCGACGGAGTTACAAGAGTTTGAAAAAGCGAAGAGTGCTTTCCCGCAATTCAAGTTATCTTATATTCCACGAGTTCTAAATTCAAAAGCAGACATTTTATCTCGTTTAGCTACTATTTTTTCGTTTGTGGGTTGTTTTATTCCGGTGTGGCTTTCTACGCCCTATTAAACATGTAACAGAATAACCTATTTATATTTAAAAAAAAATCAACCAAACGTTAATTAAAAAAAATTAATCTAACATCTACTGGATAACTAACTCGATTAGGTTTGGGCCTGTTTATTAGTAACCAACATGTCAAGTGTAACACAAAACCTATATATCATGTTTAGGGTCCACTTATAATTGCTTATTTAATTGGGAGAGGAGGATTGGATTATTTAACAAATTTTCAAAAGAACCAAATAGTTAGCTTGTGGAATTTATTGGAACTTTCTGACACAACAAGACAAGGAGGACTAGTCTTTCTTTCTACTTGAAAATGAAAAAAGTAAAAAAAAAAACATCAAAACCTGTGTTGTGTGTGGGACATCTTCTCACGTGCCTTCTCTCTTTCTCTCTCAGTTCGTATCAAAATCCACGCGCCCTTTCTCTCTCTGTCTCTCTTCATAAGATTAATCAAATCTTTGAAACCAGTTTTTTCAGTTTCACTTCGTGTCTCTCTATTCTCCAGATCCGTTTCTCTCGAGCTCTGTATGTTGTCTTTTCAAAATCTCTTTTTTGGTTTTCTTTTCTCGACTCATTCCTAAGAGATTTTCTTCGATTACCTTTGGAAAATTTCAGCTGAATTTTACAAGTTAGGGTTTGTTTCTTCAAAATCTGATAATGCAATTTGATCTTGTTCTTACCCTTTTTATCTTCTTCACACATTCGTTAGATTTACAAATATTTTCTTCAATGTTAGGAAAAAATAAAGTTTTGAATTTTGAAATTTCAAAGTATGGGTTTCTACAATGAGGTCTTGTCTCTAGTTTCCGCCTATAAAGTTTTGTTTTTTTTTTTGTAGTTCTTGTTCCTTGATGGTCTTGGTTTAGCAACTTTGTGTGTAGCTTCATACAAAAGTTTGATCTTTTGTCTTAACATTGTCTTCTTCTGAGTGTTTTGCAGAGAAGATGGGGTTTATCTCGAGGAATGTGTTTCCAGCGTGTGAGAGTATGTGTATTTGTTGTCCTGCACTCAGGTCAAGATCTCGACAACCCGTTAAGCGTTACAAGAAACTTCTCGGTGAGATCTTTCCTAAATCCCCTGTAAGTGGTCTCTTCTTTAAGCTAAACTCCATTCAAAGTTTCACACTTTTTCACTTTGTGAAATTTGTGAAAATGTATTGTAGGATTGTACACCAAATGAGAGAAAGATTGTCAAATTGTGTGAGTATGCTGCTAAAAACCCAATCCGTATCCCTAAGGTAAAGTTTCTGTTTTTTCGTTTTTTCGATTTTTCGAATCTTACAACTTGGTTAGTAAAGGATTGTGTTGTGTTTGTTTTTGGTGTTGTAGATTGCTAAGTTTCTTGAAGAGAGGTTTTATAAGGATCTTCGATCTGAACAGATGAAGTTTATCAATATTGTCACTGAGGCTTATAACAAAATGCTATGCCATTGCAAGGATCAGATGTAAAGCTTTTCCATTATTCGTCATAGCGACATTTATTGCAGCTTCCTTCTGAACGTTTTTGTGTTTTGTTTTCTCTTATTTTAAGGGCGTATTTCGCAACGAGTTTGCTGAATGTGGTTACGGAGCTACTTGAAAATTCAAAGCAGGATACACCGACTATTCTTGGATGCAATACTTTGACACGGTTCATTTACAGTCAGGTAAAAATGTTATTGAAGAAGAAGAAGAAGAAGCGTTTCACGTACGTTAGTCCATGTCGAAAATGACAATGATCTCACTCTTCATCTGGTGTTAACAGGTTGATGGAACTTACACGCACAGCATTGAAAAATTTGCTCATAAAGTCTGCTCATTTGCTCGCGAAGGAGGTCAAGAACATCAAAAGCGGTGTCTGAGAGCATCTGGCCTGCAATGTCTTTCGGCGATGGTACTAAAACTATTTCCTTTTTCTTTTCCAAATTTAGTCAGTCTCACTTCCTTCCGGTTTTGATCATTTTTTCGTATGTTTGCTTATTCATCAGGTGTGGTTTATGGGAGAGTTTTCTCATATCTTTGCTGCTGTTGATGAGATTGTATATGCCATACTTGACAATTATGAGGCAGACATGATTGTTCAGCCCGGTGAAGACAGAGAAGTGCAAAACTGTAACTGGGTAAATGAAGTGATAAGATGTGAAGGTCGAGGAACAGCAGCCAGCGGTTGTAATAGTCCTAGCTACATGATTGTTCGTCCGAGAACTGCAAGAAAAGATCCGACTTTATTGACCAAGTAACTGGCTTAATCCTCTTACTCTTTGCTGTGATTTCATTCTCTTTGAACTTACTTAATTGCTTATTGTTTCAGAGAAGAGGCTGAGATGCCTAAAGTGTGGGCACAGATTTGTCTCCAGAGGTTGGTTGATCTAGCTAAAGAAAGCACAACTTTACGGCAAATCTTGGATCCTATGTTCAGCTATTTCGATTCGAGGCGCCAATGGACTCCCCCGAACGGGCTGGCCATGATAGTTTTGTCCGATGCAGTGTACTTGATGGAAACCTCTGGTATCTTCTTTGTCTCATGTCTTTTTTGTTTATAGTCTTTTGTGTGTATTCATAGTTATGTTTCTTTATATATTAGGGAGTCAGCAGTTGGTGTTATCGAATGTTGTACGCCATCTTGACAATAAGCATGTTGCCAACGATCCTGAGCTCAAAGCTTATATCGTACAAGTTGCTGGTTGCCTAGCGAAGCTGATCAGGACCAGCTCATATCTTAGGGACATAAGTTTTGTTAATGACTTGTGTCGGCATCTGAGGAAAAGCTTCCAGGCGGCGACAGCCGGGTCAATTGGAGACGAGGAACTCAACTTGAACGTGATGTTTCAAAACTCTATTGAAGATTGTCTGATGGAGATAGCCAAAGGCATTGGAAATACTCAGCCAGTTTACGATATGATGGCTGTTTCAGTCGAGAGGCTTCCTTCTTCAGGATTTGTTTCACGTGCAGCGATTGCGTCATTGTTGATACTCGCTCATGCAATGTCTTCAGCATGTCCGCTATCTATGCGTTCGCAACAGGTGAACTATAAGCTTCTGTTTCCTCTCAGTGTTTTATCGTAATCTTTACAGTTTTTTGAACCCCTTTTTGATTTCCCAGGTTTTCCCTGACACACTTCTTGATGCGCTTCTAAAAGCAATGCTGCATCCAAATGTAGAAACCCGTGTAGGAGCGCATGAAATATTCTCCGTAGTTCTCTTGCCAAGCTCTGGTCAATCTCAGGCAGGACTTGCGTCGGTGAGAGCTTCTGGTTATCTTAATGAAACCAAGAATTGGAGGAGTGATACAACCTCTGCATTCACCTCTATCGCTGCACGATTAGACAAGCTCAGAAAGGAGAAAGATGGTGTCAAGATGGAGAAGAACGGGTATACTAATAACACGCACGAAGATCTTAAGAATCACAAATCTTCTCCGAACTTTCACAAGTTAAATTCCATAATCGATCGGACTACTGGATTTATCAATCTATCTGATATGGTAACATTTTTTTTACTTGCTTACACTTGGATGTTATGTGCTATGTCTATGCAATTGTCTGATACTGTCTGGTGATGCAGTTACCATCAATGATGAAGTTTACCGAAGATCAAATCGGGCAATTGTTATCTGCATTTTGGATACAATCGACTCTCCCCGATAATTTACCTTCAAACATTGAAGCTATTGCTCATTCTCTCAGCTTTGTGCATCTTTCATTGCGACTGAAGGTGAACATTAAGTTTCTCTTTTCTACTAGCTCTCTTGATTTTGTTCACTCTCATGATGCTGTACTTAAGCCTTTCATGATCATTTTAATTGCAGAATCCTGATGATGGTCATGTTGTTCGAGCTTTCCAGCTTCTCTTCTCACTGAGGAATCTTTCTTTGGACCTTAATAACGGTACTGAGTGATGATACTATCTTAAACTGATCAAAATATTCGAAATCGCTTATGTACATTTAAAATTTCCTCACTGGCAGGCACATTACCCACAGTTTGCAAGCGGTTGATCTTTGCTTTATCGACAAGTACGCTGATGTTTGCTGCCAAAATATACCACATTCCGCATATTTGTGAAATTCTGAAGGCTCACCTTCCCGGTGATGTGAGTTCTTATGATGCTGTCTCAGTTATTGCCGTTATCCATTGAGATTGTGTATCACTTAATTATGTGCTCACAAAATGCAGGTTGATCCTTATCTGTTCATTGGCGATGACTTTCAACTTCACATTAGACCACAGGCAAATATGAAAGATTTTGGGTCCTTAAGCGATAGCCAGATGGCTACTTCGATGCTGTTTGAGATGCGAAGCAAAGTAGAGATGTCCATCACTATTGTAACTGATATTGTGGCCAAAAACCTGTCCAAGATTTCGAAGGTGAAACTATTTTCTTTAGACACCTAAAAGGAGTATAAACCTGCATTTTTCGGTGCTGATTTGTATATTCTCTTGGTTAAGCTCGATGAAGCTGATGTACGGATGCATCTCTCAGAGCCGTTCACACCTGATGATGCCTTTATGTTTGGATCACGACCAACCGTTGAGGCTGAACAAAACCGAAGCATCTCCAAGGAATCACTTTCCTTAGATGAGGTAAACTGTTCTTTCAAGAACAGATTGAGTTTTCTTTTGGACTTTGATCATAAGTATATGATTGTATTTCTTTTATCACAGGACATACCTGCAGGCTCAATGGTTGAGGACGAAGTGACGAGTGAACTCTCTGTACGATTTCCCCCTAGAGGGTCTGCTTCACCAGCTAATCCTCAAGTTATCAGCATTGGCCAGCTTATGGAATCTGTAAGTGTGACATAAATAAGAAACTGCTTCATGTAGATCTGTGTTGTCTTATAATTTGTTGTCTAGGCACTTGAGGTGGCTGGTCAAGTGGTTGTGTCGTCTGTCTCTAATTCTCCGCTTCCTTACGACGCAATGACAAACCACTGTGAAACCTTTGGGACTGGGACAAGACAGAGGCTCTCAAGGTGGCTGGACACGGAAAACCGCCAAATGAATGGACTATACAGAAATTCAGCGGAGGAATCATCCGCGCTTGAGAAGGTACGTGACAGCTACAGTATACATATAAAAGGTTGAAACTTTATCACACAAGCCTTGGTTGTTACAGGTAATCGAAGACGGGAACATCGACGGGAGAGAGGCTAATGTGTTACAGGATTCATGGTCAATGATGAGGCTGCCTCCAGCTAGTCCCTTTGACAATTTCCTCAAAGCAGCAGGAGCAGGAAGATGATGATTCAACACTAACTTGAAGAAATGAAAGTCTCTGTAGAAGAAACCAGTATCTGTATGTGTTTGTGTGTGTGTAATATTTTGTTGTTACTAAGTTTGTAGAGCAAGTAAGCTAAAGTATCTAAGTAGGGCTAAGCACAATGCTTCTCTGTTTTAAAAGACAGAAACACAAGCTTGTTGTGTGATCTAGAATCAGTAGTAGTAGTTGTAATAGTCAGTAGTGATTCTTGTTTTTAAGGCAAGAATCTTTGTTGTTATGATTCAAAGTAGACAACCAATTTGCTTTCTTCTGTACTAGCGTGGGCATATTATCTGAACCGAACGGGAGGAACCGAACCGAATTTTCGGTTCCGGTTTCGGATCCAGGGAAATAATCGAATTGATCATAAACTTCGAAACCGAAAGAACTGGAACCGAAGTTTTGAAACCGAAATCGGAATCGAACAAAAATTATAAAAACAACCAAATGTATCTTAATTTCGTAAACCCGAAAGAACCGGAACCGAAAATTTCGGTTAGGAACTAAATTTTAACACCACAAAAAACCGAAAATATGGTTTGGTTCCAGTTTCGGTTCCGAGAAAAAAAACCGAATGGATCCTAAACTTCGGAACCGAAAGAACCAGAACCTAAAATCTCGGATCCGAAACCGAAACCGAAACTGAATTGAATTATAAAAAGAATCGAATGGATCTTAAATCTCGAAACCGAACCAAATACCCGAATGCCCAAAAAAAATAAAAATGTGATTTTTTTCTTGCATAATCATTAATCAAAGTTCTACGGGATCAGTGCTAAAACGATGTCGTTTCAAATGGGGCAAATGGTTTTTTTTTTTCCTTTACTCTGCCTTTAAAAATTGGGGTTTTTGCTTTCGTCGTGGGTTTATGAAGGGCTTTGATACTAATCTTCTCCCTCGTCGTCTACATCCTTCTCCTTCGCTTGCTCCAGAACTCTCCAATGGTTTCTTGCCCAAAAGGCAAGGCGTAACTAACCTAAATTTCGCAACTTGTAATCCTCCCACCATGTTGAAGCTCTTCTCTTCCTCCGCCTCCCGAGTCCACCGTCTGACTCCGGCGATTCGGGTCGGGTCTAAACCAGTGGAGTCTCCGTTGTTGAAAGCGTTGAGTCAGATCACTGGGTTCAGTCGTCGATCTGCCTCGTTGGGTCACCGTGTTTCCTTCTGCTCCGATGGCGCGTCCGATGCAGAGGCGGCTGCAGCTGAGACTGGAGCCAAAGCAGCCGAGGCCGATTCTGAAGGGTCTGACTCAAAATCTTCGTCGGCGATTGTGCCTACTAACCCGAAACCCGAAGATTGTTTAACGGTTAGTTCAAGTCCCTTATTGATTGTATTCAATCGGAAATGTTAAGGTTTGAGATTGTATCGTGTTGAGAGTTCATCTTCAGTAGGGAAAAAAACTTAATTCTTGTTCAATTGGTTTCAAAGTTGTTAACTTTAGTCATATTCAGCGGCGTAGAGAATGTGTTTATGAGATGCTTTTCTTCCTTGTATGTTGTTTCATGGTGGTTTTTGTATTGCTTTTGTGCATATTTGAATCTTGATTTGGTGGTTTCTCGGTAACATTCAAGCGAAAACTATTGGGGGTTTTAAGCATTATACACTTTATCTTTACCGTTTCAGTGGATTTATGTTTCTCTTGAGCTTTTTTGCGTTGTTTAATTGCAGGTTTTAGCATTGCCGGTGCCGCATAGGCCTCTTTTTCCTGGTTTTTACATGCCAATCTATGTCAAGGTATGTCAATTTATCCTTTTATAGTCTTTAACGTTTTCAAAATTACTTGGTCTTGTTTAGTCGTAGAATGGTCTCTAGATTGAACTGTATCTAGACTTAGAACTAGAGCAGATATCTTCCTTTTTGGTGTTTAGTAGAGCAAGGATCACTGATTACCTGCTGATTGGCTTTCTACATAGAGATAAACTTTAGCTGCATTTGATGCACTAATTTGATAAGCTACATCATTATTTCTCAAATGGTAATCGTGTAGGATCCTGACCAGCATTTGCTTTTTCTGGTGTGCAGGATCCTAAAGTACTTGCAGCATTACAAGAGAGCAGAAGACGACAAGCCCCATATGCAGGAGCTTTTCTTTTGAAGGATGACCCGTCAACTGATTCATCTTCAAGCACTGACGCTGAAAAAAACATAAATGAGCTGAAAGGAAAAGAGTTGCTTAACCGGCTTCACGAAGTTGGCACACTTGCTCGGGTATTGTGCTGCTGCTACTGCTCTTTTACATCTTTTTGGTGTCCGTGTGATCAAAAGGCATGACTCGAATTACACTTTTCTGTGCTGATTTTCTAGATTTCAAGTATCCAAGGAGACCAAGTTATACTTGTTGGTCACAGGCGACTTCGCATTACAGAGATGGTAAGTCGGTAGAATAATAGGATTCATATTTCACATGTTTTCTTAGATATATTAAATCGTTTCTTTTTAAAAGGAATTTTTTTTCTTTTTTATAGGTGAGTGATGAACCACTTACAGTCAAAGTCGATCATCTAAAGGTAAATTTCTGCTTCTATGGTTATCCTCTTATGATATGATTTTTTTTGAAAAATTCCGAGTCCGAAACCTTTTTTCTCCACCCTGCGCAGGATAAGCCGTTTGACATGGACGATGACGTCATCAAGGCAACATCCTTTGAAGTTATTTCAACTCTTAGGGATGTTCTAAAGACAAGCTCACTATGGAGAGATCACGTTCAGACATACACCCAGGCATGCTCTCTTCATAATTTTCACGTTTGTAGGTATATGTCTCAGGATACAAATGTGTTAATAGATGTACCTCAAACTTGTGTAGCATATAGGTGATTTCACCTATCCAAGATTAGCCGATTTTGGGGCAGCTATATGTGGTGCAAATAGGCATCAAGCTCAAGAAGTTCTCGAAGAATTGGATGTAAGTAGTTTTGCTATTATTGTAATTTTATGGTATTCTATGCTTGGTCAATCTCTCATATCTGTTTGTATCGACTCAGGTTCACAAACGTCTGCAGTTGACACTGGAACTGATAAAAAAAGAAATGGAAATTAGCAAGATTCAGGTACTTCATTCCTCCACTTTCTGTGTCTTTCCAAGTAAAGGAGATTCTTAAATTTTGAGCCTTTTATAGGAAACTATTGCAAAAGCAATTGAGGAAAAAATTAGCGGCGAGCAACGTCGTTACTTGCTAAATGAGCAGCTTAAGGCTATCAAGAAGGTACTTTTCAGCCTGCTTAACGAATTATGCTTTCCCTTTTCGTCTAAATACCAAGCCTGTGTGATATATAGCATATTTGGTTTGGTTGATTCTTTCAAGTGATCCAATGCAGGAGCTTGGTGTGGAGACAGATGACAAATCTGCACTTTCTGGTCAGTACTAACTTAGTTTGTCTGTGATTTTATGTAGTCATTTATATCCTCGTTAAAGGTTTATATTTTCACTGCCTCGGAGCACCATGTACTCATGAGGCGTCAATGTCTTCGGTATGAGCTTGGGGAGGCGTTAATTGTAAGACAACGTAATTATATAGTCTGTTCTGTGCTTCAGATAAATTTAAGCAAAGGATTGAGCCTAACAAGGAAAAGATTCCCGCACATGTATTACAAGTCATAGAAGAAGAGCTTACAAAATTGCAGCTATTAGAGGCCAGTTCGAGCGAGTTTAACGTGACCCGTAACTACCTTGATTGGTTGACTGTATTGCCATATGGAAATTACAGGTTTTTAACTCTTGTTTTCTTGTATATTATGGTATTAGATACTGATAAAGAGAAGGATGAGCATCATGCTCATGTCATGACCCCATTTGTATATGCTTTGTGTTACACTGATCAAGAGTAAGAGATCTATTTTATTAAATTTGCAGTGATGAAAATTTTGATGTTGTGCGGGCACAACAAATTCTTGACGAGGATCACTATGGCTTATCTGATGTAAAGGAAAGGATACTCGAGTTTATTGCAGTTGGAAGACTTAGAGGCACTTCACAAGGTTTGATATTTACACATTAGTTGTGTTCTCTTTCTGATTTGATCTGAAATGGTGAAAAAACTTTTGCTGGTTTACAAGTTCTGCTGCTGAAATATGAGTAAACGTTTCAACAGGAAAAATCATCTGCCTCTCAGGCCCTCCTGGAGTAGGTAAAACCAGTATTGGTCGTTCTATTGCACGTGCTCTTAATCGCAAGTTTTTCCGGTTCTCTGTTGGAGGGTTAGCTGATGTCGCTGAGATCAAGGTATAACAAGATGTTACTGTCCTTGTAGTCAAATATTTACCATTGTATTGTTGTGAAAATAACAATCCACTTTTGTATAACATGGGTAGGGGCATCGTCGAACATATGTTGGTGCCATGCCGGGAAAGATGGTGCAATGTCTAAAGAGTGTGGGGACAGCAAATCCTCTTGTTCTGATTGATGAAATTGATAAGGTAATTCTTATTAGCTCATTAAGTTCATCAACCCAAAACTATTCACTGCCAGTTATAACCCAAATTCTCTGCAATGTATATCGCTCCTTCGCAGCTCGGGAGAGGCCATGCCGGTGACCCAGCCAGTGCATTGTTGGAGCTTCTGGATCCAGAGCAAAATGCTAATTTCCTGGACCACTACCTCGATGTTACTATTGACCTTTCAAAGGTTATTCATGGGATCAACGAAGAAATCTCCTTTTCTTTTTTATCCACCAAACTGGTGGTCATGGATACCGTTTGTTTGATGTGATTCTTGGCTGTTTGAATTTAATAGTGGATCCATTTCCCTACAGGTATTGTTTGTGTGCACAGCTAATGTGATCGACATGATTCCTAATCCTCTTCTAGACAGAATGGAGGTGATTTCTATTGCCGGGTATATCACTGATGAGAAAGTTCATATCGCAAGAGACTATTTGGAAAAAACCGCACGTGGAGATTGTGGCATCAAGCCTGAACAGGTCTCACTCTCATCCTATTCTCCAATCGTCTCTGGTTGTAACATTGGCGAGAATAAAAAGAGTGGAGTAATTGTCATAGCATCGCATACTTTCTTCTGGGACTTACTCAATTTGTTTGCACTATTTGCAGGTTGAGGTTAGTGATGCAGCTCTTCTTTCCTTGATAGAAAATTACTGCAGAGAAGCAGGTGTTAGGAATCTCCAGAAACAGATCGAGAAGATTTACCGTAAGGTAAGTTTTTGCTACAAGACTGAATTGTTTCCTTGAGCCTTTAAATTTTAATGTCATTTACTTTCCTTTTGTAGATTGCTCTCAAGTTAGTGCGCGAAGGAGCAGTCCCTGAAGAGCCTGCAGCTGCAAGTGATCCTGAAGAAGCTGAAATTGTGGCCAAGGTTGACCTGGAATCCCCGGAGAACGATATCGTCAAAGAAAACACGGTGTCCTCTGCTGAAGAATCGAAGGAAGAGTCTGTAACTGAGAAGATAGTGGTGGCAAAGGTTATGATAGATGAATCAAACCTTGCAGATTATGTAGGCAAACCGGTCTTCCATGCGGAGAAGATCTATGAACCGACTCCTGTAGGAGTTGTGATGGGTCTAGCTTGGACATCAATGGGTGGTTCAACGTTGTACATAGAGACAACTGTTGTGGAGGATGGAGAAGGCAAAGGTGGCCTAAGTTTAACAGGACAGCTCGGTGATGTGATGAAAGAAAGCGCACAAATCGCTCACACAGTCGCCAGAAAGATCATGCTAGAGAAAGAACCTGAGAATCAGTTCTTTGCAAACTCCAAGCTTCATCTCCATGTTCCTGCAGGAGCCACACCCAAAGACGGTCCAAGCGCAGGCTGCACCATGATCACATCATTACTATCACTTGCCATGAAGAAACCCGTGAGGAAGGATCTTGCAATGACCGGAGAAGTCACACTAACCGGAAGAATCCTTCCTATTGGTGGGGTAAGTTAGTTATGGCAGACTTCTCACTCTACTAAAAGCTTTGTTTCTTTGACATTTTACAGAACTTGCTGCAAGTTTCTTAACACAAAATCTTGCAGGTGAAGGAGAAAACTATAGCAGCGAGGCGGAGTCAGGTGAAAACCATAATATTTCCGGAGGCAAACCGGAGAGACTTTGATGAGCTAGCGGAGAATGTGAAAGAAGGGCTTGAAGTTCACTTTGTTGATGACTATGGAAAGATCTTTGAGCTTGCCTTTAACTATGAAGAACAATAAGACTATAAGAGAACATTGAAAGTACTCTTCGTTCCTCTGTTGTTGTTTCCATTTAAACAAGAAGACCATTCTTGATTCTTCCTTTGTTTTTTTTAGAAATTATGTGACAATTTTTATACGATTAGGATATTTATTTGCGGTTGGATTATTTTGGTATATAACCAAAAGCCAATTCGTTAAACATCAAATTAGAAAAAAAATGTTTTCACTTTCTGCTTATTGTGTTGAAATGTAGTTACAATTAGGGCTGGGCACTAATACCAGTTACCCGTTTTCGATCCGCAACTCGTCTCGTACCCGACTCGAAAAAAGGATACCCGTGGTTTTCGGGTCGGGTAAAAAGTATCATATTTCTACTACCCGCGGGTAAGGGTCGGGTATCGGGTATCAATTTTTTTTTAACTACCCGTCTTCGTATCCGATCCGACCCGTTAATACCCGTTTTTAATTATTTGTATATTATATAATTGTC
>OVAN01007207.1:2452-20042 GCA_900406275.1 Anastatica hierochuntica | reverse complement strand
GGATCTAAGACCTTCAATCTTCACATTTATATCACCAAAAACAACTTCCACTTTGTTGTTTATCTCTTCCATGTTTTTGTTTAGCTTAACATCCAATCGATTTTGTCCTTCAATGAATTTTTTAATCAAACGCGTGTTCTCATCCTTTAGAGATGGTGGACTAGATGGACCTCCTTGGTTTTGAGAGCTTGATCCATGATTGTTGAAGTACTCCATATGTGGAAAATCTCTTTGGCCTTGGAATTGATGAGTAACTTCATAGCCTTGTTGTTGTGGCTTGGAAAAGAGAAAGCCATCTTGGTTTGAGAAGTTGTAAGGCTCATGGTTTGAGTATGGCCTTTGGTAGTGGCTTTGGATCATGGTCACTTTACTAGCTTGAATCAAAGTGTCTAGCTTAGCCGACAAGAGTTGAAAATGTCCCAAGATCGTGGTGCTTAAAGCCATCTCCATCCTCTTCTTTTGTTTATGTACCTTCAAAACAAAAGAGAACTTGAAACAAATTAGTAACAAATAGAGAAAAATGGTTTAGTCTCCTCGGCAACGACGCCAAATCTTGATGTGAGAATTTGTAATCTCTACTGAGTTTAAACTCGGACTTAACCGCAAGAGCACGGTGGTCTTTTAAAGTATAGTGACGGGATCAATCCAGAAGGAGCAAACTCTAATGCTTTAAGTTATATAGAATCTATGATTAAGCTAAACCTAATCAAAGTAATAGTTTTGAAAGTTCAATAAGCAAAACAAGAAAAGAAACCAAAAACAAGAACCAAACAAGCAAGTAAAAGACACAAGATTTGAGATTTAGATGAGAAGAAAAGCAATTCATGAGCTAAGCAATCGATTAGGCGATCTAAAAGCAACTAAGATGCAAGGGTTAGGCAATAACCACATCATTCAAAGACAAGGCAAGAGTCAACTAGTCCATTCCCATGATCCTAGTTCATTCATTAATCACTAATCATACAAATCTTCTAATGATGATTAAGCAACTAATAATCATTAATAACAAGCCATAGAGTCTACAATTCACCTTAATTATCTATTCCCATAAGCTAAGAATGAAAAGCATGTTTAGAGTTCTCTTAGGCATTTTGTCGAACACCTTCGGGGCTCAAAATCCTAAAGGTCTATATTTGGGTTTGTCAAGCCTAATCTAGTATTAAGTACACTCTAAACACATGAATCTATATGAATCTAACCCTTAGCATCTCAATCACACCTAGATCTAACCTAATCTACCTAACCCATGAATTACAAGAATGACTACTCACTAATCATGGACCAAATCAATGAATGAACACCAAATAAATCCATAATCATGATAAGTAAACAAGAAAAGATAGGAAATATTAAAACTTTAATTGAAACACTAAGATACACAAAGGTTTTGTTGGATCCAAAGCAAAGCAAAGAGGAAGAAAAAGACGTAGGTTTAGACAAGTTTAGAAGAGTATATATACAAATAGGAGTCAGGTCGGGTCGACCCGGGACAAATCGGGTCGACCCGGGACAAACCGGGTCAAAACCCATGGTTTTAAGTGGTTTAGAAGGGGTTGGCGGTCTGGGTTTGGCGTTTCTGACCGCCAGCCAGAGCCCCTCCAACCGCCAGGCTTGTTTGGTGGTTGGCTGGTAGGCTAGGGAAGATTTTGGACCGCCAACCATAAGGGGTTGGACCGCCAGCCAGGCTCCATCTTCTTGCATTTTCAATTACCTTCATAATGGCGTATTATTAGCATATACTCCCCTTCTCCACTTGCACTTGGCTCTTAATTCTCTTTGTTTTTTCACTATTTAAGCATCAAGAATCCATCATCCCAGGCTCTCGAGTTGCTCATCTAAAGGTTGTATCTATAAATGCAAAAGAATGCAATGCAAAGACCAAAATCCTAAACTAGACTCAACTTATAAACAAGATGGATTCTAACAGTTAAATGTAGTACACACAACCTAAAAGCTATCAAAATATGGAATAAAATAAGCTCTAGAATGCATGAAATTATGTACACATCATATAGTCCTGGAAGTGAGTAAAAGGCTGACATGTTGACAAAGGAACTTGGCCTTGTGCAGTTCAAAGAGATGAGCGAGCTAGTTGGAGTTCAAGATCTTCTGCAAGTAGTCTTTAAGTTTAAGGGGAGAATGTTGGAGTAAACTTAAAGATTACTTGTGATGCAAGCTAAAGACCTTTATAGATGATTTTCTAATTAAACTGAGATATGGTTATAGATAAAGATTAAGAGTTTTTCTAGGAGTTATCTAGAATTAGGAAATCTTTTTTAGATTAGGAAATTGTCTACGCTATATATAAGATGTCGAGTTGTGACACCAAAGTTGTAGAGATTTTTAGGTTTGTTTTTAAGAGCTTTGTTTTGAGTGATTTTCAAAGCAAATAAAGAAGAGAGTTATTCTTCATTGATCTTAAACAAACAACAATTGATTTACATAGATTTGTTGATAAAATGTGATGCTTCTTGGGTCTATAAGGAGAGACAGTGTTGGCTCGATTCGACGATAGCTTTGCATAGAGAAATTTGACAAGTTTGGGACGGTCATGATTTTCGCTTCAGACAACAACACCAGTTGATCACGCCTTGTTAGGAGCTTTGTGGGGTTCTATACTAACTTCACCATTGCCAAAATGACACATCTCAGAAAGTTGTAATCTTTCTAAGTCCACAAAGTATAATCAACAGACAAACGAGACTTACAGTCGGTTCGAGGCAGTTTGTGAGGGCATATTAAACGAGCGGTCTGAACGATGACTATATCTATAACTTTCTGCACGACGGAGAGTGATAGATTTGTCAAGAAAGCTCTACGATTGCAACGATATAAATCTGATTCATGGGGATTCGAAGAAGTTTTGCAAATTTATTTGGAGATTTTAGATCCATAAATCTACTTTTGATAGGTTGGGAAAAGAACGGAGAAGATGGAGTAAAGGTGTTGAAGAAGAAAGAGTATAAGAAAAGGAGATCGTGAGCTGTGAGAGAAAAAAAGAAAAAATAAAGGAAAAAGAATGTTTTTTAATTAAGTTGGTGGATGACCCGATTTAAAGATAGGTTTGGATGGGTGATCCGAATTTATCTCGTTGGATCATGTAATATCTTGATTTCATTAAAGGTAAATAGGTAATCGACCACTTTTTTAGTTAAAAATAAACCTAAATTAAACTAGTTTTAATAATAAGGTTAAATTAGAACTTTTTTTCTGAAGGTCATACCAGCACTTGTTCCTTTTCTTCAAGCCTAACCATCACTAGAAACATGTGAAGACAAAAAGCTCGCATATCTTTGACGGTTCTCGCCCGAAAGCAAATCTTTGCTAGAATAGGAAGGTCTCCATGCTACGACGCCGGCTTGTAGAACTCCCTTACAAATATGGTTCGAGTCCAGAAACGGAGGAGTAACTACGTTCATAACCGGTTTTTCATATTCAAATCTAGAAAAATATGATACCTATAGTCCAGAGAGCACATGTCCAATAACACTGTGGGCAAGGGCACATGGCTTCCCGAGATAGAGAATGAGCGCCATCAGAATGATGACTCCACTAAGGCTCTCCACCAAGACGATAACCCATAAAGTCGAACGGGAAAACCAAGGGATTGCCACATCACTCAAGGCTCAACCCGGTAAATCTAACCAAATACTTTGCATTGATAGGCACCGAGATATTCTCTAACAATATTTCGTAGTCAACATTATATTTCTAAGATGATTTTATAAGTCTTGTATAGCTCATATATTGAGAAACTAACTTGTAAAACTCTGGCTACATATAGCCATCGATCATTGTTGAATAAAATCATCAAATTACAAAAGCTTTCATGATATCTAAGCTTCAGGCTTAAAAAAACTCTTCTTTTCTTCTTCTTCTTTCTTTCTCTCTCAAGGTCGAGATTCTCTCGGCTCTTGCTTCTTCTTTCTGTTTTTTTTCTTGCCTTCATTAATGGCTGCTTAAGCTAATCTCGAAAGAATGTTTGGTGTGACAAATACCAAGTGTCACATACCTCTTATCCTCGATCAAGATGCTCACAACTACGATGCTTGGCAACAGCTATTCTTTATGTATTGCCATACATTTGATGTCTCCTGACATCTCGAAGGTACCGCGGTACCCACACCTCAACTAAGGCACTTTGGCAGAAGCGAGACAACACCGTTCAACTCTAGATTTACGGTACTATCTCTTCAGATATGTTCAACAAAGTCTTCAAAGCTAACGGTACCGCTACAGACATATGGCCTCGAATCGAGCAAAACTTTCGCGATAATAAAAAGCTTGAGCAATGAACATTGACAATGAGTTAAGGACCACAGAGATTGGTGACATGACTATCTCAACGTATTGTTACAAGATGAGATCGTACTCCGACCACCTCGCCAACCTCGATTCCCCGGTAACGGAATGAACTCTTGTTATGTATATGTTAAATGGACTTAATGAACGATTTGATAATATTATCAACGTTATTAAGCATCGTAACAACGTTAGAAGCGACTTCTAAAACCTTCCAAACCCAAACCAAACCATTTGGATCATGCTTCCTCTTCGACAATCCTCATTGTCTCTAATCACACACCACCGTCTGCTAGAGACAATTAGTCGCGTCATCCGTACACCAATTCTCGTGGATGTGGCAACCGAGTACGGGGTCGGAACAACAACTCATACAGCAACAAGGACAACCATCGTTGGCAATACAATCCTCTCTGGTCTAGTTTGTACCCTCACTTGATGCCTCAATATCCGTTTTGGGGACACTTTATGGCTCCTCCACAGGTACACTGTAGCCTTCAAACCACACCACCTCAGCCCACACCACCTCGATCATTCATGCCTTCGTACGCCAACCTTCACGTTTCCGAATCTACACCAATGATAGAATGCCCCCATGCTTTCAACACCATGACGCTACCGATGCTACGGAATGTACATGGATTTCGGAGCTACAAGTCTCTTGGCCTCAATTTCAGGTATTATAAAGTCCCTGTTATTCATAAAACATTGATCACTTTGTGATAAAGTTGGAAATGGTTCATTGATTTCGGTAATCTCCTCTGGCCATTCTTTGCTTCAATCTCATCTCGTACTTTAAATTTAAACGATGTTCTGGTCACTCCGAGTATCATCAAAAATCTTCTCTCTGTTAGAAAATTCACTAGAGATATTTTTTGCACTGTTGAATTTGATCTTTACGGTTTCTCTGTGAAGGATATGAGCACTCGGCAGGTGCTTCTCCGTAATGAAAGCTCTCATGACCTATACTCTGTTCCTGCGTCCTTGGCTTCTATTGTTTCCGGGTCTCGCGCTTTGCTCGCTTGCTCGCTTGATCTTTTTCACAAGCGTTTAGCTCAAATTAATAAATCATCTTTATCATCTTTGCTTTCTAATAATTCTCTTGGTTGTAATAAGACAAAACTTGCCTCATCTTGCTTAGCTTGGCAATTAAGCAAACAAATAAAACATCCGTTTAATAACTCTCAATCTCATACATCTTCTCCTTTTGAGCTAATACACTCGTACGTTTGGACTTCGCCATTACCAAGTGTAAGTGGAATCAAATATTACATTTTGTTTTTAGATGATTTCACTCACTTTCTTTGGGTTTATCCATTACGATGCAAAGATGAAGTTTTCACTAAATTTCTTCATTTTTGTTCTTATGTTAAAACCCAGTTTCAGACAACTATTCATGCTCTTCAATGTGACAATGGTGGAGAGTACAATAATCTTTAGTTTCATGAATTTCTTGTCACTAATGAGATTTATGTTCGATATTTTTGTCCCCATACATCTTAGCAAAATGGTAAATCTGAACGAATGATTTGTACTATTAATAATGCCATTTGCTCCTTATTATTTCAGGCTCATCTTTCTCTGGGTTATTGGGTAGAAGCTCTTCATGTTTCTGTTCATATTCTCAATATAATTCCCTGCACTTCCGTTCAAAATCAGATTCCATTCAGCCTTCTCTTCAAAAAGTCGATTTCTTATGAACATCTAAGGGTCTTCGGTTGTCTTTTCTCAAATACCAATCACTCGAACCTTCACAAACTTTCTCCTCGCTCCACGCCATGTCTATTCCTTGGATACCCGACTCAACATAAGGGATATCGATGTCTTGACTTAAAAACGAGAAAGATCATCATATCCCGACATGTATTTTTTGACGAGTCAAAGTTCCTTGCAGCCACACCAAACACTACTCCTTAATCTTACCATTTCCTTGATATCACAGATGAGTCATTACCTATTTTTCGAGATATTCTTCAAATTTCTGCTATTTTTCCTTTTGTAGAGGCCTTAGACCAATCTACAACCATTTCCTCAGCTTCTTCCACTCCTCCTACCAATGTCGAAACGCAGTATGCTCTTGAGAATCCACTACCTCGTCACTCGATGCAGAAATGTTCCAAGGCCGACGTTTCAAAGCCAAAGAAACAGTTCAGTCTCCTTTCCAGTCTCTCGCATTTGTCTACCAGCCACCTAAAAGCGTTATCGGACCCCAGCTATGCATGATGAGATTGATGCTTTTTCAATAACTAGGACTTGGGATCTTGTTCCAAGGCCAAAAGATGTTAACGTTTTTCATTCTATGTGTCTCTTTAAGCATAAGTTAAATGTAGATGGTTCGTTAGCTCGTTATAAAGCTCGCTTGGTGGCGAATGGAAAATCTCAAGAAGAAGGAGTTGATTTCAACGAAAAACTTTTGTTCGGTTGTTAAACCAACTACAATAAGAGTTGTTCTTGATGTATCTCTTGCGAAAGAATGGTCGATTCATCAACTCGATGTTAAGAATGCATTTCTTTATGGCAAGTTGGATGAAACGATATATATGCATCAACCTCCTGGCTTTCTTGACTCGGAGTTTCCCAATCATGTGTGCAAACTTTGCAAAGCGATCTATGGTTTAAAACAAGGTCCTCGCGCATGGAACTCTCGGTTTGCTAAATTTTTTACTAACTTTGGTTTTGTCCGAAACTTGAGCGATGCTTCTTTATTAGTGTTCAATCAAGGAGACCGTAAAACCTATCTCTTGCTCTAAGTCGATGACATCATTCTTACAAATTCAAAGGCTCATTTTGTGCAGCACATTGTTACGACACTACAACAGGAATTTCCCATGTCTGACTCTGGAAAGTTACGCTACTTCATCCTTGGAATCAAAGTAGACTACACCCATGATGACATGTTTTTATCTTAACATCTTAGGCCACCAACATTATTAAGAGAGCTAGCATAGAAGATTCTACACCTGTTGCCACGCCAGTTGATCTAAATTCTAAGCTTTCGGCTGTTGAAGGTGAACGCATCCCAGACCCTACACAATATCGCCGTTTAGCTGGAGCATTACAGTATCTGACCATCACTCGTCCGAATATCGCTTATGCTGTGAACCAAATATGCCTTTATATGCATGACTCGCGACTTCTCCATCTTCATGCCTTAAAAAAAGATAATACGCTATATCGAAGGCACCAAGGGTCATGGTTTATAGCTCACAAAGAGCTCCATTCACTAGTAAAAAAGAGAGCTTTAGCCACGACAGATTTCGTGGCTAAATCGTGGCTATAGGATCGTGACTTTTTTCATGGCTAATCGTGCCTATATGAATGATTTTACCACAATTTAGCCACGAAAAAATGTTACGGTCGTATAGCCACGTTTTGTTGTGGCTAAAACGTGGCTATACCACTTTTTCTGCTAGTGATTGATGGTTTAGTAGCTTATAAGGATGCAGACTGGACTGGCTGTCCGAATACAAGATGCTCAACTTCCGGCTACTGCATCTTCTTGGGTTCGAATCTTGTGTCTTGGTCTTCAAAACAACAAAAAAGGTGTCACTGTCAAGTGCTGAAGCTGAATACAAAGGGGTTGCAAACGTTGTCGCCGAATTGTGCTTTATGCATAACCTCTTACTTGAACTTGGCTTTTCGATTATGAAGGCTTCTCTTGTCTATTGTGACAATATTAGCTCTGTCTATCTCTCGCATAGCCCGGTAAAGCATCAACGTACCAAACATGTGGAAATCGACATTCGCTTTTTCTGAGAGAAGGTTGCGCTAGATGAAGTCAAAGTGTTTCACATCCCCTCAACGATGCAATTTGCAGATGTTTTCATTAAAAGTCTACCTACAAGCTTGTTCAATGAATTTCGAGCCAACTTAACGGCTCGTAGCCTCGACGGTTCAACTGCGGGAGGATGATAGACACCGAGATATTCTCTAACAATATTTCGTAGTCAACATTCTGTTTCTAAGTTGATTTTGTAAATCTTGTATAGTTCATATATTGAGGAATTAACTTATAACAACTTTGGCTATATATAGCCATCAATCATTGTTGAATAAGATCATCAAATTACATAAGCTTTCTTGCATGAGAAAGAATAAAATCCAACCGCCGATCTTTAACCCACTAAAGACCGATGTGTGGGATTACCAGAAGATCTCAACTCCACCAATTGCGATCGGCTTCGACAACGGTGATAGACAGTGGTTCAGTCCAAAGGATTAACATGGTAGCGAGGTACATTCCAACTCTAGAGTTTGTCTAGTCTAAATAGCACAGACCTGAGAGACATGCTGAGACATATGAGGTGAAGTAACATAGCTCAGATCTGACCAATATAGGCCGAGAAGATCTAAAATAAAGGCCTCCATTAATGCAGAAGAGACGGAAAACACCTTCCCACATGGGAGATAAGCCATCAGAAAATATTCTAGTGAGGATATTGAACCGTCAGAATCGAGAGAAGAGGGCTGAAGCACCACCTCTATGACAAAACACCCGTGGAAGACAAAAGCAGACCGGAGAAGAGGTGGAAGAGAAAGGGCGATGGAGGATAGCAGAGACGTCGGCGGCGGAGACCAACAACGGCGGAGATGGCAAGCATCGGTGGAGATCTCGTCTCGAAAGTTGGTAATAGTTTGTCGGGACTGACAGGGCTCGAACCGCAGCTTCCGCCTTGACAGGCAGTGCGTCTACATTTAGAAGGCTTGTGTTTTTCTTATGTTTTCGCATCCGAGACAAACATTATCAAGAATAGAAATTGTAGCTATGAACTCTTCGTAAACCAGAACCGTGTACTAGTACTACCATAATAAGCACACATCTTGAAACACAAAGTTTGATGCAAATATGCAATAGTGACTAACCACGTTTTTAAAGGCAGTATAATCACAACTGACTTACATACTCGATGCGAGATATTACAGCGATTATTATACGTTATAAGCAAAATTAAGAAACTGACTCAATTCTATATTTACATATAGTGGAAATAAAACCAAGAAACCCAGTGAATGTTTCATTCAATCTGTTTCGTGGTCAGGAGCGTGAGAAAACCAAGCAGGGGATTTTCCTTTTGTTCTAAGTAATCTAGTGAAAGCAGAATCTGGCATTTTGGATTTCTCTTCTTCTTCCAATTCTTCTTGTGATTTTGGTAAACCATCAGGAATGTGAATATGTAATTTCACACGTTTCTCTCCATCTGATTGCTCTGTTACCTCTAAACCATTCTTCTTTGTTTCATTTTCTTTCTCCATTGAAGCAACTCCATGTAGACACTCGATTAGCGATTTCACACCGCCTGTTTGCAAAATTAGATTCTCCACCTCCCCCTTTGGCTTCTTTTTCTACATATCACATATAGCCGAAAAGGATATATAAATACATTATTGTAATACTCGTCAACATAAGAGTTTTATTCATATGAGTTTTAGTAAATATTTGTTCTCTTAAGTCACTATTACTAAAAAGTTGATTATAAGTGCAAATTATTAGAAAATTGGTAAGGATGGAATTACTTCGAGGTCTTTGAGTTCAAAGTAAGCTCTCCAGCAGCTGTAAGAATCATCACCATCAAGCGTCGAACAATAATCTGAAGGCAAAGAAAAAAAAATTGTCTTACAAGTTTTAAATAACAGTCACAAGTAAAAGAAAAAAAATTAAATTATCCTCAAAGAGATCTATGTTCTAATATACCAGAGAGTTCAGTTTCGGCTTTTTCAATTAATGGCGGATCTTGAAGAATTCTCTCAAACTTTCCGCGGCTGAATAGCTCAAGCTTTGGCACGTCTCTCGTGCTTGAACAACGAATCACCGAGAAGGATCTTGCCGGAAAACAAGACGTCGACGACGTTGCAATGAACTTAGACTTGCCGTTGATATCGGTAGACTCTGTAGGGAAATAAAACGATTGAAAAGTCACAGATTTTATCATCTTGGCAGTGAAACTATAATCGAACGAGAAGAAAACAGAGTTGAAGAAGAAGAAGAGGAAGAGGAGCGCAAAGGTGGTGTCCTCTTTAAAGCTTATAAATTAGCAGATAAGAGTGAAGTGGATAAGGATTGAGATATTTTTTTTAATAGTGATCTGGATAAACTTTAATTATTGGCACATAGTTTAGAGTCTTTGAATTAACTTCTTTTCTGTCATTGTATTTGATTTCAGATGAGATTATAGATGATGAGGAGAAAAAAGTTATAAAATATCTCCCGAGTCCTGACAAAAGATAAAATCAAACAAAATATTAAGATATTTTTTTTCGGCAAAATATCTTAGATTAGCCCCACTACTAGTTTTGTTCGGTTATGCATTGGGGGTTCGATTTAGATAAGTCGAGAATAATTTCGACATATGAGCAACATATGGTTGCTCAATTCCACTTCAGGCTTTCAGTTTCTGTAACGACTCGGTTTTCCTTCAACAAACCACTTTTCCCTTTAACCAAACTAAGTCAAACCTTAAATCTATCTATTTAATTCATTTTAACTCTAGTCCTAAACTAATCTTCTCCCTTTTTTTTTTCTCCAGAGCCGTCAACCATCATAAAGAAAAAGTCAAAGAAATTTTGTGCAAGGAAAATGGGGAGAAGAGAGAAAATGTGAAAAGAGATTAAACCGTTGCAGTTCTGCAGAAAACAGATGTGATATCCCGTGGAAAAATTGAAGGTCGGCAAAGCAAATAACTTCTGATGGTTCTCAAATATTTACAGAAGGTAAAGGATCCATAGAGACTTTAACTCAATTTACAGAACATGTTTTGGTTGAGTATTGCGATAAATATGGTTGATTTACTGAGAGGTGTATGTGCAGTCCGAATCCGCGACCAATCAGAGTTTGAAGACTGTTTCCGAGCACAAATGGAGCCTGATCGGAAAGAAACCGGATCCCAAGGATAGAGGACATCCACGATGACATTTTGACCATTTAAATCGTAAAGTTAACGGTTCATTTTGGTTTTGTTCTCTTTTTTTTCGAACGTGTTATGTTCTGTCATATTTCAAAAAATTGCGTAGTAGATTGTATTTCGATTTTGTTTGAGTTAAAGGTTTATTTAAGATCTGATCTTTTGGGATCAATTTAGAAACTCCTATGAATCCACTGGTAAAAAGAACACCGGTTTCGAATTCATATGAGTGGAAAAGCGGGTCCCGGAAGCGGGTCCCCCTAGCACAGCGAAGCTGTCTGCATCAAAAGGAGGTGGAAGAGCACCGAGTTCGAGGTTCTGGAGAGTTGCATACTGCCAGAAACTTTCCTGAAAACGTGTCTTTCTTTAGTAAGTAAAATTACCATTTTGCCCCTGTCCCGGGTTTTCTTTTTGGGAAGTTTCCAAATATGACAGGTTTCCACATTTGGGAAGTTTCCTTTTTAGGAATATTTTCTTTTTGGACAGGTTTCCCTTTTGGTAACTTTCCTTTTCAGTCAGGTTTTCTTTTTGGGAAAGTTTGCATTTATGGTAGGTTTCCATAAATGGAAAGTTACCGTTTTTAGTAGGTTCCCATTAAAGTCTAACCGGATTCCTGTTTCAGGTTCGTTTTCTAGAAGGAGGATCGACAAAGGATAAGAAGGATGATGGAGAATCTTCGTGGGGTAAAAAGCTCAGAAGGAGGATTGTCAGTCAGCCATTCCGGAGGAGCATCTTCTATATGGCCAAGGTGAGGAAGTTCTTGACTCTGTTTTACTCGTTATTCGTTTAACTTTGTTAGTATAGGGTTAATCCGGCAAGTGTCGAGTTATAAATCTCGGCAACGAATATGTACTATGTGCGATTGTATGATTGGATCGCTAAGTCGAGCCTAGGATAGGACTTTAACCGTGATAACAAAGGTCGTCTATATGAAAAGACTAGGGCTAAACCCGGAATTGATTGAGAATTACGCAAGAAAGAGTCTTAGAATTAACTTAATTGGTGATATGGTTTTCTGTTGGATAGTCACCTATCTAGTTTACGGGTGTGATGTGTTGGGAGTAATTTGAGCTTTGGAGATTCTCGTTAGTTTAGATGGAGTACGACAATTTAGCCATAAGGTAGAGAATGCTAAGGAGCGGGAAGCCAGACGTCACAAGGATGTAGGAAGCCGAAAGGGTAGCCGACTCTCAGCCGGTATTTATCTTCTTTTATTTAATAAAGAGATAATTATGTATATTTGTAGATAATTACAATATCTCCTAATCCTAAAGTAATAAAGACAGACTTTCATGTATAAATAACAAAGCTTAAGGGATTATGGAGATCATCCAAAAAACCCTAGGCTAAAAGGCTAATACACTTATTCCTTTACCATCTCTTTTGTTTGATTCCATTGAATACAAACATCCTCCGGCCTCTTTTGCTTAGATCCCCTTACCTAAAATTATTCATCTTCACGCATTGACATTGTCTTCTTGCTTTCGTAGTGCCATCAAAGAAACTCCCCAAAAACATCCATAACTATTTGGTGCTAGAAGAAGGGGTGCTCAAATTAAAAAAATGTGACGATGGATGGAGACAACGCTGACGCCGTGATTGCAACACCTTAAAGTACAAACCTCACCTATGAAGAGATGAGATCTCAACTGGAAACCCTTTAGACGAGACTCGAAGAGATGGAACAGCAAAGGAGGGACCGAACCCCAACTGGCCCGACGTCGCAGCTGCAAAGTTGCAAGCACTAAAGCAATAGATGAAGGCTTGTGCCAAAGAGCTCCAAGAGGACGCGCAGCGCCTACAACAGCTTGAACTAGGCCTGGGCAAAAATAACCGGAAATTAAAAACGGAACCGGCCAAAAATTTCGGTTCGGTTCCGGTTACGACCAAAATACCCGATGAGTTTTGAGATTGGGGAACCGCGGGTATCGGTTCGGTTCCGACTCTTACCCGAGAACCGAAATAAAGAACCGAATACCCGAATATAAATATATACATTTACCCATATAATACTACGGTTATCGATAATTCGGATAATTTATAGGCATTTCAGTAATTTATTGCGATTTCGGGTAATGGTTCCAGATAGTTTTTTGTTATTTCGGGTACTTTATTTGAATTTCGAGTTTGAATTTCAAGTGTCTATAGTGTTATTTCAGGTTATTGCTATTTCGGTTCCGGGTACCCGGAACCATTTAAGAACCATTTTTTTGGTATTTATGGTTCTTCAAATTCTATACCCGAACCGACCCGGAACCGAACCACAACCGAACCGAAAAATGTAAAGTACCCATTGGATCCTAAATTTATGGAATCGAAATACCCGAAACCGAACGGTTCTTACCCGGAACCGAACCGAATACCCGAATGCCCAGGGCTAGCTTGAACTGGAGAATGAAACCCTTAGAGAGATGATGTGTCAGTATTTTAGTAGTTTTTATTATCGTTTTTACACGAGAATTATGGCTTTTAGCATGTATTCAAATCTTCTTGGCGCGGATTTGTGTTCTTTACTATTTTTACAAGAATCGAGTTCAGATGTGCGAAAAGAATGCATTTTGGATGGATTTCAAACATCAAAGGAAGTTTCTTGAAGGCTGGAAAATATCCAGACAGATGGACAAGGATCGATCGATCCTTGTCTGTGGATCGATCGATCCCTGTCCCGTTTTGCGGACCGATTTTATGAAGAACCAAACCAAACTTATTTCGAACCGAATTTCAATACTAAGACCTATGCTCGTGTTTTCCTTTTCATTATGCACTTTTACAGACTTTTTGAGAGTATAGATTGATTTTGTAACCTAGGGAAAAGAAGCATCTTTGTACTTCGAATTTGAGAAGCTTTGTGAACCCTTTATTCTTATTTTGTTGAATACAATCATGTCTCTCTTTGATTTGATATGTGTTTATGCGATTATTATGAGTGAGTAGTCTATTCGTTGGGTTTAGGATTCTCACATAGGGATTCATGATTTGTTGATATAGAATTGTATGATTAGGGTTTTAATCTATTGGATCTTCATCTAGGATTGATCGTAATGCATGAAATTAAACTGATCACTTATTTTCTGATCTTAGGTAATTTAACGCCCGGAAAGTGTTCGATTGAATGCCTGAAAGAATCTTAGATGAGCAATTCTTCTTAAGCCAATGGAAGTTGATGTTTAAGTGAATTGTGAGCATACCAAACCTGTTAGGAATGCATGATTAGAAATCGATAATCAATGGAAGTTAGTCTCGAGATTTCTAATACATAGGTAATTGATACTACGGAAATAGATCAGTTCTATATTAGTGTTTGAGTTCAAGACGGTTTAAAACTTGTTCCCTAATCTATAATTTGAGTCAATAATGAATTGTTTCCCTGAGAATACCCAATGCCCAAGACTTCTTTGATTGATTTACACCCCGTTGTTGCTTACCTGCTTTCTTTGTTCTCTTACTTTCAATATTTGCATCTTCTTAAAAGACATCTTTTTAGCTTTAGCCCGCCGTTTGATATGACATTCTTCGTGCTACCTTTGGTCTCTGTGGATTCGATCTAGAACCACGACAACGTACTTTTGTGCGCTTGCAGTGTTTTCTCGGGCGAAAACCTGAGCTATCAAGTTTTCTGGCGCCGTTGCCGGGCACCAATAGAGAGTCTTAGAACTTAGGATCATTGTGTGCGTAAGACATTTTTCTTTATTTTTTTTAATCTCTTCTTTTTCTTCTCTGTTTTTTTTTCTTTCAGGTGCATGAACATGCCTCATACTAGAAGCCAAGGGATCACAAATCTTCTCGAATTCGAGCGAAACCTTCGCGTCTAGAGAGAAAGAAGAAGAAAGAGAAGTTGTTGGAGGTTATTGAAGATTTGAGTTTGGTGAAATCATGGGTGACAACATGGGAGATCCCATTCAAGTTCATCCAAAACCTCTCTTTCCTATACTCCTTCCAGGAGATAATCCACCTGTTGGTGGTGGTGCTAATGCTGGTGCTCAGCATGCTGGCCAGCAAAATGTTGCAACTGAGGGGAAACAACGCGCAAATCAACCTCAATAGAGGATGACTCTGGCGCAATATGACACTCTGGAGGCTTTCTATGCGAATCGTTCTAGGATTCGTCTGCCTCCCATAGAGAGAAGGGACTTTGAGATCAAGACATGTCTCATTAACTTGGTGCAGCAGAATCAGTTTCATGGGTTGCCATCACAAAACCCAATGCACCATCTGGATAAGTTTGAAGCCATTTGCAATATTATCCAACACAACGGAGTGCCTGCTGAAGCTCTGAAATGCAGGTTGGTCACTCTCTTGCTGAATGACATAGCTACAAGATAGTACAATAGCCTATAACCTGATTCTTTGAGGACATGAGACGAGATCAAGGCTACTTTCCTTGGGCATTTCTTAACGAAATCAAGGTCTATGTCTCTTCGAAACAAGATTGTAGGATTTTACCAATTGGGTGCTGAAAGTTCCCATGCAGCTTGGGAAAGATTCAGGGAGTACCTAAATGATTGTCCTTATCATGGGTTCTCAGATCGGAATCTCCTCAACATTTTCTATAATGGGGTTGAAGAGAAGTATCAAAATGCTATGGACACTGCGAGCAATGGTGATTTCATGAACAAGACTGTGGAGGAAGCTAACATGCTGGTGAATAACATGGCTAATAGTCAGACCAATCGCAAATCAGACTATGATCGTGGTAGATGAGTTGTGTCATCAAATGCGAAGAGAATTGATGATCTGCAGTCAAAGCTCGATGAGCTAATGAGGAGAGATCAACAGGGAGTGAACTTTGTTGGAGAGCAAAACGATACACCTGTTCTTTAAGAGAAGAAGATGGGACATATGTATCAGGAATTCATGACTGAGGAGCTGAATGGTGGACAAGCAGATGTGAATTACGTTGGAGGTCAAGGGAATTTTGGTAACAGAGGTTTCAACCAAAAAAACTAGTTCCAGAACAAGCCATACCAACAAAATCAGAGTGTCTTCAGCTCCAGCTTTCAGAACAAGAATCAGAACAATGGTTTCGGAAATAGTGGCTATCAGCAGAAGCAGTTTTTTTTCAAGAGAATTCAAGAACAACTATCAGACGGGGTATCAGAATCAAAAACAAGGTCAGTCTTCTGCGTCTTCTCAAGATAGTGAGTTGAAGAAGATGTTGCAGCAAGTGCTGGAGAATCAGACAAAGTCCTCTGAGGACTTGAATCAGAAGGTTGATAACATGTACAGCGATCTCAATTGGAAGTTCGAGACATTGAGCGCACACATGAAATTTTTGGAAACACAGGTTGCTCAGAGTTCTGCGAGCAACAGAGCTACATCGGGAGTCATTCCAGGCAAACCGGAGAAGAATCCAAAAGAATATTGCAGTGCTATTACGTTGAGAAGTGGAAAAGAACTAAAAAACACGTCCAAAACAGAAGGACAAGGATCGATCGATCTTTGTCCCCAGATCGATCGATCCTTGTCCCTGGATCAATCAAACCATGGCTAAAGGAGCCCAAAAAAAGAAGGACAAGGATCGATCGATCCCTATCCCTGGATCGATCTATCCCTGTCCTGACGAGAGGGTATCATATTTTCGCGACGAAACAATTTCGCAGGAGGTTGAGGATCAGTATGTGCCACCCCCACCTTATGTTCCTAAGCAGACGTACCCTTCCAGACCTCGTTAAAAGATCAAGGAACGAGAGTATGAGAAACTGAAAAATCTCGTTGGTGAGTTACATGTTCGTTTGCCTTTCGTAGAAGTAGTCAAGATGGTACCCTCTCTTAAGAGGTACATGAAGGAGATTCTTTCAGACCGCATGACATTAGAACACGATGTTTTAGTTCTTACTGCAGAATGTAGTGCGGTTCTTCATAACATAGCACCAGAGAAATGCGAGGATCCAAGTCCTTTCGTATTGCTTTGCAAGATCGGATCACTTACCTTTGAGAGATGCTTCTGCAATTTTGGGTCGGGAGTTACTGTGATGCCACTCTCGGTATCGCATCGTCTAAATTTGACTAACTATAAACCCACAAGAATGTATTTGGTGCTTGCAGATAGGTCTATTCGAAGACTAGTGAGTATTCTTGATAACATTCTCGTAGGAGTTAAAGAGGGATATGTTTTCACAGACTTTGTTGTCTTGGAGTTGGAAGAAGAACCCAAGGATCCTATTATCCTTGGAAGACCATTCTTATCTATTGCTAGAGCCATGATTGATGTGCAGAATGGTCAGATAGATCTCTGACTTGGGAAGTTGACTATGAGGTTCAACATCGAAAAATCCATAAAGAAACCTACCATTGATGGACACACATTTCGGGTTGATACACTTGCTGATGTGATTGAGGACTCCGCTGAAGAGCTCTACACTGAGGATCCATTACAGGTAGCCTTAACT
>OVAN01007206.1:0-20042 GCA_900406275.1 Anastatica hierochuntica | reverse complement strand
GAGAGTGTCTTTGACAACCGATATATGGGTCTCTCAAGTGACAAGTATATCGATTTCTTTCTTTCATTTTTTGTATGTATTGTTTATTACTTTGTTTGATATGCTAATGGTTCTACTTTGTATTCTGTATATAGGTGCTAGCTATATGGTCATCACATGCCACTATGTTGATTCATCATGACACTTGAAGAAACTCATCATCGGTTTCAAATATGTGCTGGATCATAAAGGTCAGACAATTTGCAATGTCTTATTAGAGACTCTAGATGAGTGGGGAATTAGAAAAGTGTTTTGCATTACAGTAGATTATGCTACTGCTAATACAAATGCATTGGTAAAATTTCAAGATGAGTTTAGTAAATTGGGAAATGATGCTTTTGTGCTTGATGGGGATTATATGCATATGAGATGTTATGCACATATAATCAATTTGATTGCAAGGGACGGTTTAACAAATTTAGGACAAAATGTAGATGTTATACGCAATGCAATTGTGTATGTTAGGTCATCTACAAATAGGTTAAATGCATTTGATCAAAGAGTAACCACAGGAAAGATGACTCGGGGTAGCTTACCTTTAGATGTAAAAACCAGATGGAACTCTATCTTTCTTATGTTATCTAGGGTACTACAGTTTAGGACTACTTTTGATTGAATGAAAGCTGAGGACAAGCCCTATAATGATTATTTCTTATAAATAATAAAAGGGGTTAAGAGGTGTGGGCCACCTAATTGTATTGGGATGCTGTGGAAAGTTTAGTTAGATTTCTGGTTATTTTCTACGATAGTACATTGGTATTGTCTGCTTCTTCCAAGGTCTGCTCTTACAAGTGTTATGGAGAGATTGTGACAATAGAGAGGAACCTAGCCTCTTTGGCTACTAACATAGACCCAATGCTGAAGTTGAAGGTCAAAGAGATGTTAGATAAGTTTCATAAATATTGGAATGAGATTAGGAATGTGAATAAGATGCTGATAGTTTCTACAGTCATTGATCCTACGAAAAAGCTAAACTTTGCTAAGTTATGCTTTGAGAAGTTGTATGGGAAAGATACACCAGAAGCTAAGAACATGTTTGAGTCAGTAAACACTCTTGTAACAAACATGTTTAAAGAGTACAATGGTAGGGTAGCCAAAGGGAATACTAGTACACAATCGTCCATGTCTACTCAGACATCATCTGCGAGTGGGAAAGAATCTCAAGACCAAGCAATATATAGTATGGAGTTGGTTTACAAGAACTATGGCTATGAGAAGATGGACTTCGTGTACAAGGAGCTTGTTGATGAGACTGGAGAAGATACTAGAGATGAGTTAGAGATTTACTTGAAGGAACCTGTAGAGAATCCTAAGATTATGCCAGGGCTGGAGTATGATGTTCTTTCTTAGTGGAGGGTGAACAGGTTCAAGTATCCAATGTTGTTTGAAATGGCCATGGATCTATTGTCTATGCAGGTTTCATCAATGGCTTCTGAGAGTGTATTCAGCACTAGTGGCAGGGTCCTAGATCCTCATAGAAGTTGTCTAACCCATTACATGCTTGAGGTTCTGATTTGCACTGAGCAATGGATGCATGCTGAAAAGAGGATGCATGAAATGATATTCACAAATGAAAAAATTCTGGATGAAGTTGGGATGCTCGACAAGCTTGAGAATGGTTCTCTTTCTGTTACATTGCATTTAAGTATTTAACATAGTTTTGGTGACACACTGACATTGTATTTTTGTTACATGTTTGCAGAGTTTCAGAGTCAAAGTTTACAAGATGATTGAGCACAAATGATATGAGGAAGGAACATCTTTATCTTTTGATAAAGGTATGTCAATATGTGTTGTTTATATGTTTACTCCATTCTCTTTGTTTTGAATACGAATGAATAACAATTTTGATATTGAACTTGTCTTATGGTCACATGGATTTCAGATTCTGTTTGAAGTCATTTGACAAGGAAGACTTGGTCTCAACTCTTTTACCCTTTCTCTTTTGGACTTTGATGTTTAATGTTTGTACTCTGAACTTTTAAGCTTGATGTTTGGTTTTGTAGACACAATAATTACAATTAGAATGATAAGTTTTTTCAGTTTATATGGTTACTTCGGATTTTACAGTTACATTAGCTACACAATATCCGAAACAATTGAAAACCCGAAGGTATTTCGGGATTTGGTTAAATACTCATACCCGAACCGACCCCAAAAGGATACGAACCGAAACCGATCCGAAATTTTAAAATACCCTAAAGGGACTTGTAGACCTGGTACCGAAAATCCGAAACCCGAATGGAACCGAACCGTACCCCGAATGGGACCCTGAATGCCCAGGCCTAGTTTCGATCAGAAAGAATATTTCCGGAGAGAATTCCTTCTTCAACTCCTTGAGGCGTTGAACCACCGAAAACCCTTTCACACCCCGGCAGCTCGAAAAGAGTGTATTCATTCTGGCTCCAGTGACTTCTGGTGCACTGAACCTTCTTTATCATTGTTGGGAGTGTTACACCCTGCGCACTTGGACCATGAGATGAACTTGCACCGTTAGATGGCTTGAACCAGTTATGAATCTACAATGCCTCAAGGTGACTTCTCTTCCTCTTAGACACATTCTCTTACCAGTCCTCAAATGAAAGTCATGCTTAACATCCCAGTAGGCTTACAACATCACATCCACAGGCTCCTTTGTTCTGCATTTCTTAGAAGCAAACTGATGGTGGCCATCATCTTCAGGTGCATACCCTTCCTCTGTGATCTCAAGCACTTTAGGAATGTCTTCTTGGGCGGAATTTTCTGGTAGCGGATCCTCATTATGGTCATCATCATCATCAGAAGGAGGGTCAGAGCGGTCATTGTTCGCAAGTGAGCATTTAGAAGCATCATGACTTAACATGCCACATAAATTGCGCATTTTCTCATAGTGAAGTCTCAGGACTGAAACTTCATCATCAAACTGGAACACACACTGGAATATGAGAGGATCTTCAACATTCCATGCCAATCGCACCCTCACATAGTTAGCAAAGTGTCCATATTCCCCGACAAAGTCAATCTCCATGAAATCTTCTAACTCCATGCTGATGTGGTTCACCATGGCCAGACTAAGAAACTGAAGGGAAACACCACAAATTTGAACCTAGAATGGGATGTGCTTCAGATCCTCATCGGTATGGAGAGCAGTCCACTTCATAATCGCACACATCCAATCATTAAAGGACCATGTTACTCGCCGGAGCACAGACAACTTCGTCTCTTCTGATTGAAAGACAAACTGAATCTTGTGCCCTTCAAGGATTCTCCTAGTCACTTCACTTTCCACACCCCAAATCCTCGACAAGGCGTTCATCATGACTCTTAGGGGTTGTCTTCTAGGGTTCATCGTCTTTGCAATGAGATTGAACCGATTCTGGTTTGTCATCGCTTCCACCAAGTGAATTGATACATTGACCAAACATCGGTGATACCCAAAGTGATGTTTTGCATTTGGTTACAGATTCTTTCTGTCATGATCAAAAGCAATAAGGGAAAAAGGATTCCTTCCATTAGATACGAGTTGGAATTCTTAACACGAAAGAATTTAAATAGAGAAAAATGATCAACAATTGAAGGAGAGAGAACCGTTAGTTTGTAATCTTCGTGTGAGATATCGTTGGTAACCGGCAAAAACAATTCTCCGAAGAGGTAAAGCAGTTACAAAGAGTCAAAACCCATCGCCACAAAAATCACATCTTTTCTTTCATAGTCCCTTTTAATTAGTATAATGTAGTTGGAGTTTTGTGTTAAGAAGAGAGAAAATTTTGGAAGAAAAAAACATTCTCCACCTCACTAGCCATAAAAGAGAAAATGGAGAAGTTGAATGGCAAAATTTTATAGAAATTTAAATAAGAAAAAGTATAAGTCATCCATCTAATCAATGATTTTGCTTGTATAGTATTAGGCTAATTCACCTAAGAATATAACTATAAAGTTCAGGAAAACTAAAAATGATTTTACTATTTTATGTTTACAAGAATAGTTAATAGTTAAAGTAAACCTTATCCACAATTTTTTTTAAAACCTTCTTTACCATTGATCAAAAGGAGGAAGTAACTCTATATGGATTGAGTTAGTAATACATGAAGGAATAAAGTCATAAACTATGAAAGGAGAACTTAAATATTGGTGTTTGATCAGATCATCTGCCGATCTGTTTGCATTTCTTGGGATCCAAGAAAACCTTGGGTCTCTGAATTTACTTGCCCATTGATTTATAGCTCTCAACCGATTCATTAAGCGAAAGTTGTACTTCTTTCCCGTTACATGATGATGCACAATTTGGGAATCGCCTTCAAAAATAACGTTTGTATATCCTCTACTCCATGAAAATTGAATCTCCATGAGAAGACTTTGAAGTTCCGCCTCCAAGCTTGATTGCTCTTAAGCCCTAATGGCTTGTACTGCGCATAAGAAGGAACCCTTATCATCTCTCAGTATCGAGCTTGCAGGTGCCACATTGTTTGCGCTTCAGAAGTCACCGTCGTAATTGCGTTTTATCCAAGAGGTTGATTGTTGTTGAAAGACTTAGATGTTACGACTCCTCCATATACGCCATAGTGTCCATATCGGTAATAAGTTGTTAATCTCTGATATATGATCCTTTCTAGAGTGCAGCAGGATCGAGTTTATCTTGACTTGAAAAGGTACATGAACACTAGTGATGTTGTTCACTTGTCTGGGAAGATTGTCCCAAATGAGCATTGAGCCCGGACATGTGAAGAAAAGGTAGTTCGTTGTCTCCATACCAACATTACATCCTTTACACCGTTCATCAACAACTCCTATCCTTTTATGAATCCTCTCCTGTAGCTAGTGCTTTAGAGCATAATCTCCATAAGAAAAACTTGATTTTTTGTGGCACATTTAACTTCTAGATTTTCTGTTTTGTGCCAGTGTCTCCGTGTGGAAGAGGGATAATGTTATCTCCCATATGAGTGGATAACCAATAAACCAATTTATAGTGCCAACCCAACCCATCTTCACATGCATTAGCAGGGAGCTCTAACTTCATGATATGTTTAATATCATCCTCATGTACAAGTTGTCGAAGCTTCTCCTGGTTTCAAGTGTGATTGTTAATACAAATTAGATCTTTAACAACATTACCTTCGTTTGATGTTGGTGATCATTTCCTTGGTGGCCTAGGAGGGTGAAAAGGTAACCATGGATCAGTCCATGCTTGCACTGAAGCTCCATCACCAATAATATATCGGAGGCCGCTTCGAACCAAATCTCTTCCATGTAACAGTGATTGCCAGCCGAAACTTGGCTTAGTACCACATCCCGCATTAAGAATATTTGTTTTAGCAAAGTACTTTCCTTTCAAAGTTCGTGCCATCAAGCAATGAGGGGCTTCCATGATTCGCCAAGTAGTTTTTCCAAGTAAGGAATTATGGAATCTTTTTATATATCGGAAACCAAGTCCACCTTCTTTTTTCGGTATGCATAGTCGATTCCAAGCCACCTAATGCAGTTTTTGTTGGTCTTGTGTTCCATGCCACCAGAATCTTGATAAGAGCCTATCCAATTCTTCACAAATTGCTTTTGGCAATTTGAAACAATTCATCGTGTACACGAGCATGTCCGTCGCCACCGTCTTTAGGAGGATCTCCTTACCAGTTTGTGAGAGAAACTTATTGTTCCAACTTTGGATTTTTTCACGGACTTTCTCAATAATGTATTGAAATAAGTCAACTTTTTTCTTCCCTAATTGCTCAGGAAGGCCTAGGTATTTGTCATAGCCACCTTCATTGAAAATCATAAGTTTACTTCGGATCAAAGTCTTCATGGGTTCGGCCACTCTCTTACCAAAAGTAATAGCCGATTTTCGTGTGTTTACCATTTGACCTGATGCCTTCTCATATTGATATAAGATGTCTTTCATAGCATGGCATGATCTCGCATTTGCTTGGCAAAAGAAAAGCAAATCATCGGCAAATAGGAGATGAGTTATTACCAGGCTATTATTACTGATTTTTATCCCTTTGATAGTTCTTTTTTTTCAGCTCGTTTCACCATGTGTGCAAGTACTTCCGTGCATAATATAAATAGGTATGGAGAGAGGGTCACCTTGTCGGATTCCCCGTTGAGTTGTAATGAAACCTCGTGGCATTCTGTTGATGTTAATCGGGTATGTAACAGAGCGTATACATATCATTATCCATTCAATCTACTGAAGAGAGAACCCCATTCAGATCTTAGTCATCCAGATGAACTCCAACTCCAATCTGTCATAAGCTTTTGTAATATCCGTTTTAATCGTCATATATCCACTTGAGCATTTACCTTTAACTTTGAGGGAATGAAGGATCTCATGTGCGATGATTATGTTATCCATAATAACCCGACCCGGAATAAAGGCAGCTTGTTCCTCGGAGATAATATTCGGTAAATGCGGTTTTAGACGAGAGACGAGTATCTTCGATAACGTTCTTTTCCTGATAAATTTTTTTCAAACGTTGACCTTTCTCCCTTTTTCTCGTCGCCAACTTTCCGACATCGTTCATACCATCATCAGACTCCACTACATAAAAAAATAGTTTTATTGATTAAAGACAAAATGTAGTTTCTAGAACTATAAGGTATTTCCCAATTTTAGAACAAAACTTACCTTACCTAGTATAGATTTAAAATTTCTGATAAATATAGGGGAAATTGTCAAATATAATCTAAAATAAATATTTAAAAAGGAAATAACCCAAAACATATTTTTTTTAGGAAAAACTAACTTTTGAGGGTAGGGAAATTACATTCAAGGCTCTTGTGACCAAAAAAAAAAATAGATGGGACAATTACCCTTATACCCTCTAGAAGTCTAAAACGGAGTCAGTAGACTTCATTTGCAGACTTCTAAAGAAGTTTGCATCTGTAATTAAAACTTGTTTTTAAATTTAAAAATTAGAAAAAATAATTTAAGTAAAAAATATATATCCATACATTAAATCTTATCAATTACAAGGTATATAAATTAAACCTTGTTTTTAAATTACAAAAATTTGAAAAAAGTAATTTGAATTAAAAAAAATATATCCATAAATTAAATCTTATCAATTACAAGGTATATAAATTAAAATTTAATAAAATTAAATCAAATTAACGCAACTAATATCAATTAGATTAAAAACAACACATGCATTCGATGCAGACTTCTAAAGAAATTTGCATCTGTAATTAAACATTGTTTTAAATTTATAAAATTAAACAAATAATTTGAATAAAAAATAGATATTCATAAATTAAGTCTTATCAGTTACAAGGTATATAAATTAAAGTTTCATAAAATTAAGTCAATTTAAAGCAAACAAGACCAATTAGGTTAGAGTTTAGGGTTTAGGGTTTGGAGAAAAAAAATGTGCATGGTTTGTTGTTGAGAGTTTTGGTCTAAATATTAAAGGTTGACTTTAGAACTCAAAATTTGTTTGTTATAAATGTCAAATTAGTACAAACAAGTTTAATTACGAATATTACAAACATTTACAAAGTAATTTTATTAAGGATTCAACTAAAAATTTTAAATTTTCGTGTTTTTGTTTTGGAATACTTCATAAAAAATATGTTAAGTAGACTTCTTTTGAAGTCTGCAGTTACAAATTTCATTTTTCCACTCAAAATTTTGGGGAAATTACTTTCCCGCTAAAAATTTCGTGTTTAAAATTTATTTTCCCGCTCGATGTCACACTTCATTTGAAGTCTTCTTAGGTTTAAGGATGCAAACTTCTAAAGAAGTCTGCATCTGTAATTAAACCTTATTTTTAAATTAAAAAATTTGAAAAATTAATTTGAGTAAAAATGTATATCCATAAATTAAATATAATCATTACACGGTTTATAAATTAAAATTTCATAAAAGTAAGTCAAATTAAAGCAATTAAGATCAATTAGGTTAGAAATAACATATGCATCTGAGAAGTCTGCATATGTAATTAAACATTGTTTTTAAATTTAAAAAATTGGAAAAAATAATTTGAGTGAAAAAAGATATATCCATAAATTAAATCTTATCAACTACAAGGTATATAAATTAAAATTTTATAAAATTAAGTCATTTTAAAGCAACTAAGATTAATTAGGTTATAGTTTAAGGTTTAAGGTTTAGGGTTTAGGGTTTGGGAAAAACAAATGTACATGGTTTGTTGTTGAGAGTTTTGGTCTAAACATTAAGGGTTAACTTTAGAACTCAAAATTTGTTTTTGATAACTGTTATATTTTTACAAACAAGTTTAGTTATGAATATTACAAACATTTACAATGCATTTTTAATTTTTCCGACTAAAATTTACAATTTTTCTATTTTTTCGTTTCGGAAGACTTCATATAGAAGTCTACTAGTAGACTTCAAATGAAGTCTGCATTTACAAATTTCAATTTTCCGCTCAAAATTTTGGGGAAAAATCACTTTCCCGCCGAAATGGAAAACATTTCCCGTTCGAGTGCATACTTCATTTGAAGTCTACTTAGGTTTTTACGAACCCTATAATTTACTTATCATATATAAATGTTTGGAGGTAAAAAATTCCAGTGCCTCTTCTTGCTCTCATCTCTATGTCGCCGTCGTGCCTCTTTTTGCTCTCATCTCAACGCCATCGCCGCACACACCCTTCTTCGATCAACCGTTGATCTTCTTCCTCCTCCTTCTCTCACATTTTCATCTCTTTCTTACAACTTTATATCCATTTTTTGTATGATTTAGATCTAATATTGTTGTTTGTTGTTTGTTGTATGTTTAAATAGAATGGGGGTAGTGTAGCTACACTAAACCATCAAGTGGTTCAAGAATAAGTCAAGCTTCCTTGAGTACTACTTGTCGCCGTCCGTCCGGTTCATGTTTCAGATTTCCCAAGCGTTACTTTTGTGGATTGCCACCCGTGATCCAAACCTCCGGTATGGATTTGAACCCGGGGAGGAGATTTTATGGTTGCATTAACTATGAGGTAAGAAGATTTTTTATGGTTTAGCAATTTTACAATTATATTTTAAAATATTTATGTTGTGTTTTGAATAGGATGGTGGTTACCATATTTACAAGTGGTGGGATGAGGCTATGATGGATGAGTTTCAAGAACTACAAACGGTTGTAGAGCAGCAAGCAGATACAATTCGCTTTCTAAAAGAAGTTGATAAGCCATTTATGTAGTCTATGCATAGTAGCATTCTGAAATTAAAGGAAGATGTATCTCGACTAAATGAGCTAATGTTTCAGGTGCAAAAGCAGAACTGTGTTGGAGACCTTGAGTTAAAGAATCCGATGATGTTTGGCTTAATCATCTTAGGAGTGATCCACCTTTTGATGTTGGCTAATTATGTAATTAGATCATAGATTATGTTCTATTCTCCTAATTTTAAGACTTAATTTCGGTGCCCTATGATCATGTAATATTTTGTGATGAGAAATCTATGTGTACTGCTTGGATCATAATCGGTTTTCATGTTTGTCTCATGGAGTTGCATATAGACTAACAAAGAAGTATGTATGTAGAATGCAAAAAGAAATCTACACGTAAGTAGACTTCAATAGAATTCTGCTAATAGATTACAAAAGAAGTCTTCCTTTTGAATTGAAATTTTATTTGACCCAACCCAAAATTATGAATCCTACATTACATATTTTAACATTACAAACCGGAAATTATGAATCAAACTGGACCGAACATTGTATTGAACTAACCAAAATTGAAAAGTTTGTTTGCAAGTGCCTTAAACCGGACCAATTTTATTAAATGCAATTATACCAGACATACTGTAGACTACCAAATAAATTGTAAGTAGACTTCAGTAGAAGTCTGATAGTATACTACAAAAGAAGTCTTATTTGTCAATTGAAATTAAACTGGTCTGATTTGACCCAACCCAAAATTATGAATCCTACATTACAAACCGGAAATTATGAATCAAACCGGACCGAACATTGAATTAAACTAGACCAAAATTGAAAATTTTGTTTGCAAGTACCTTAAACCAGACCAATTTTATTAAATGAAATTAAACCGAACATATTGTAGACTGCCAAATAAATTGTATGTAGACTTCAGTAGAAGTCTGATAGTAGACTACAAAAGAAGTCTTATTTGTCAATTGACCCGCGTAGAAAAGCAGAAAATTGGGGGGGGGGGGCAANGTAAAAACCCCAGCCGCTTGGTAAATTTTTTTTTTATCTTCGTTTCTTTTCTCTCTCTCTCTCTCTCTCTGAAATCTCCATCTCTCGATCTCTCTATTTACCTCCATCTGAAATCTCCATCTCTGTCGATCTCTCTCCCTCTGCTAATAAACTGAGTTCTTTTTCTGTATAAGTTAAGCTGTCACCGACGTCAACCTGTTTCCTCTCACCTTTTCGCCGTCGTATCACCGCCGCGCTCTAGTGTATGCGGCGAATACTGCTTTGGTACTGCTCTTGTTCCAGATATTCCGACGACATCCTCTCTCTCTCTCTCTCTCTCTCTCTCTCTCTCTCTCTCTTTGTCTTTATACCTTAGTTCTTTACTCTAGTAATTTTCTTTAATTTTTACCGTTTATGTGCAGATCCTGTTCCAGATATTGCCAAAGTGTCGTTCCGGATCTAGTCTTCAAATATCGTACTTTGAGGTATGCTCTCAGGCTTGACGGCTAGGGTTTAACTTGAGAAGACGTCTTTAGCAGACTTCTCCTTTAGAATTCTCTAGCAGACTTCTGCTTCACTTCTTTAGTAGACTTCTGCTTCAGACTTCTTTAGCAGACTTCTGCTTCTGACTACTCTAGCAGACTTGTTTAGTAGACTTCACTAATAAATTTTATGTTTGCAGAACATGGATAAGCCAGAATTCCCTCGCAGGCTCTATCCAAAGGATGATGAACCATATGTGATGAAAAGTATTGGTTACTACAGTGGTGATACCAAGCTGTTCATGGCCCTAGCCCAAGCTTTACACAAATATGAATGGGAACAGCTTCGTGAGTCCAGGTTCGGTATGTTTATCAAGCTTCATGAATTGGACTTTTGTTGGGGATCAAGGCTGGTACACTATATGCTCATTATGCAGCTAGAATGCAAGAAGAAATATGAGATATGGTGTCTTATCGGTGCTACTCCAGCGAGGTTTTCTCTACATGAGTTTGAGCACATCACTGAACTTAATTGTGAATGGGTTAATAGCTTGGATGCCCCTGAGATTGAGGTCACCAACAAGATGAGAGAATTTTGGGAGCTTCTAGGAGCGGATATAGAGTCTGGCCCAAGTATCGAGTGTCTAACTACAACTTGTGGGATGTGAAAGAGATGATCTAGGGAGGATCGATTGAGGATTGGGATACCTAACCATCTACGCTGGGTTCATCGAAGTAAAGAAGCCCTCAATTTCCACACGGGTTAGGTTAGCTAGGCTCGTCATGAACTTAAAAGAGTTCGAGAATTTTCCATGGGGTAGAGTTGCGTTTAGGAGGTTGATACAATGTGTCAACGATAAGGATTTGTGCAAGGGTTACTACGTCGAAGGGTTTGCCTAGGTTCTTCAAGAATGAGTGTATTACGTTCTACCCGACTTTGGCGTTGAATTTAGAGAGTCGATTGCTTGTAAGAGTTCACCGATGCTCGCTTTCAAAGGAGCAAGAGAAGGAAGTACGTTAGAGAGGCCTTGATAAAACATATTTTATATTTTTTGACACGAATTATATTTTCTATTTTGATTTCTTCTGATTTTCTTCTTATTTTTTTCCACATACCCGTATCAACTCCTGCCGGACCAAGAAATGTAATGACATGTTTGATTAATGGGATGATGATGAAGAGGACGAGAAGGTCGACAACATCATCAAGGCAATTTACGGTCAACTTTCTGATGGTGGATGTAATTGGTCTAAAAAAGATTGGGATCTGATTGGTGTCAAGAAATCGACTCAAGTGAAGTCGGAGATGTCTCTGCCCAACAAAACAATCATTGATGATGTCGAAGGGAGTTGAAAGAAGAGTCATTCTGAGTCTATTGCGTTTGTGACGGTGGATGATGGGCTGGGTATGATGAAAAGCCACATTGATAAATGCTTTGCAAAGCTCTCTGAAAAGATGAATGATGGGTTTAGTAGTTGTACCGACACTATCAAAGCTCTTGCTGGTCGGGTTTCTATTTTGGAGGATGCCGTGAGAGAAATGAAACAAGCAGAAGTGAAAGGAGACGAAAGACTCAAATCCACCAAGGATGAGCAGGTGAATGATGAGCATGATGAACAGGTGAAGTCTAACAATGATGATCATTTGGTGGAAAAAGAGACCCGTGACGAGGAAGAAAAACCGTCACGGAAGCCGAGGTTAGTTTCATTCCTTCTCCCAAGAAAAAGTATACCTGTAAAAGGAAGTCTAAGAGAAAGGCTTATTAAATTTTTGGTTCTTGTGTGGTTTGTTTCCTGACAATGTTTCAGTTTGTTTGTTTCTTACCTTCCAAACTCTTTATGACAATGTTTTAGTTTGTTTCTTTGGTTATTGACAACAATATGACGATAATATGTTTCTGGTTAACAATAATATTTTTTAATCAACCAATGCAGAGAAAACAGGCCATGCCAAGTGAGAATGTCAACGGAGGCAGAAAACCAAGTGTTGTGATTCTTGATAAAAAGTAGTCGGACATTGACTTTGACCGTATTAAACTTGAAAAAGACAAGGCAAAGACCAAAGTAACATTGATGTTGAACCGTGCAAAGAGTGACCAAATAAGGAGATTGACGACTACACAAGTTCATCCTTTCGAGGGAAATAGCACCGTAAAGGAGATTGTTCCAAACATGGTGGCTAGATATGATCCGTTTAGCCCCTTGGACAAGCAAAAGGTCATGGCGCTTAATGCTTGGTTGAAACTTGAGCCGTAAGTAATACATTTTACTTTTTGAAACACATGTTTATGTGTTTTTCAAAATATGTTTAATGTGTTTACACTTTTTAGACACAAGTTTATGCGTTTTTAAGTATTGTACACGTTTACGTGTTTTACACGTTTCAAATCTCGCAGGGGTTATCCTAAAATTAAACCAAACACGACGCTTGATTGGTTTTCGCTTCTGCGCACTCCAAGAAAGTGCTGAATGAAACAGTATGTTAGAATTCTTTAGCAGACTTCTTTATTAGATTTCTCTATCAGACTTCTCTTTCATGTTAATTTTGGACTAACACATTTTTCCTTTACTATATGCAGCACCTCGATGCTAGGATTAATCTTCTTAGACAACAGTTTACTATGCATCCAGAATGGTTCCGATCAGAAAGAATTTTCTTTGTTGATTCACTTTTTGGCACAATATGGAGATCAAAGTATCAAGAGCTTGTGGACTCTAGTGTGAATCCTGACGGTTCCGGCAAGCTACTACCTGTTGGATCTCTTGACTACTACACAGGCAAGGAACCAAGGTTTTGCCAATCATGGATGACTTGGGGACTCGAGATTGATGATGCATACTCGACCTTACATTGGGTGGCTATGTGGATTTCAATTCCGAGGAGTCACATTATTGTTTGGGACAGTGTCGTTACCTTTACATGTAGCTAGCAGATAACTTAAGTCGTAGAGCCCATTGTTTTCCCAATGGCTTACATGCTTCGTGAGTTGCCTTCTCTGGAGGATAAGCACAAGTACCCGTTTGATCCATTCACACATGAGAGGATTTCTGCTTCGGCAGGGCCACAAAACAAACAAAGTGGTGATTGTGGAGTGTATGTTTTGAAGTATATGGAGTGTCATGCTCTCGAAATGGCGTTTCCTTCCAAACTATGTAACGCCAACATGAAAGTTATTAGGGAGAAGCTAGCGGCCGAAATATTTGATGAGATCAACTTACGTCGCAAGGAGGATTCTTACATGTCATATAAGTTATTGGACACATATATATATGATGTGTCCTACGATTTATATTCCTATGTCGGATGAAACTATTTTGGATCTAATTGTTGTAGAACTTATAACCTATATTTTTATGGTAATTTCTATTGTGGGGGTAAGTTTTTGTAACCCACTAATAGAAATATTGATAGGTAGGAAATTGTTTTGTAACCTATTAACGATTTATGTGAAATCAGGTTTCGGACATCTCATATCATCTTAAAAATAAGTTTCTAACAAGAAAACACATTGCATCCCTAATGTTGTAGACAATAAAAATTGTAGATAAAAAAAATTACCACATGACATAACTATTGTAGACAAAGGAACCACATAAAAACAAACAGAAGAACACACCAATGTAGACAAGTAACCGCATTAAAATAAAACACAAGAACACACATGAAATGAGAATATATTGGATTGTGTAGAAAAGTAGACTTCTTCGGAAGACTTTATGAGTAGACTTCTTCGAAAGACTTCATGAGTAGACTTATGTAGCAGACGTCTCTCTGTTTCGGTTTTCGTTGACGTTCAACTCCTACGTATGAGGATAACACACAAACTTTTCAAAAAAAAATGTTTAAGTAGACGATAAACAATTGGAAAATTGTAAATATGAGAGTTACTTACGCATTCCCGTCACGTGTGGCCCGGTTTTCGTCATATCGAACAATTGTATTGCTTGTGAATCTTTCGCGGTTTGGTCTTTTTCTTCTTTGCAAGTTCAAGACAAGTTTGCCATATAGACTTCTTTTTTTATCCCGAGAAGTGCCTACGTGAATGGAGGAAGACATTGTATCTTTGTAGTGGCCAAACATTCATATCTTTTTGGGAAAATTTTGGTCGAGTATCCCGTATACAAGTATTCCTTCGTGTAGGATGGACATACAAGTGAAGACACTTGGATCTTGGCCTCTATCGTAGCTGCAATAGCATGTGAGCAAGGTACTTTCTCAATATTCCACACACCACAATCACACATTCGGTTCTCCAAATCAACGACACAACTTTTCTTCCCTCCCTTCACATAAAATCACCTACTATCTATGCGGTCCACCGCCATCCTATCTGCATAATATCAATGAATCGCCAACAAATATTCAACTTCGTGACTGTGAGGAGTTGTAAGACTCAAAGCATCTTCACGTCTTTTCCAATACCACCTTCATAGCCTCTCTCGTATAAACTCGAGAAAAATGTTATGGGGAATCTTTTTGCAACCTTAAGGATCGAGTTGAGAGATTCAGCGATGTTGTTGGTCTTTATGTTGTATCTGTCACCGTGAAAGTGAACTCGTGACCATAACTTCACGTCCGCGTCTTCCAAGTATGCCGCAAGTTCGAGATGCAAATATCGTAGATCGTCCATGTACCAATTGTATTCAGGAAGCGTATACGCATACGCATCACCTTTCACCAAATACATAAGGTTCTTCCCCTTAAAATTCGTCACAATGTTGCTCTGTAGACGATAGTAACATATCCCTTGTGTTGCCCAAGGCAAAACCATTTCACATGCTTTCTTGATGGACGAGTGTCTATCTGAAACTACCACCAAAGGGAACTGATCGGAGATACATTCGCGTAATTTAGTAAGAAACCACTCCCATGAAGCGTCATTCTCGGATTCTACAATCCCAAAAACCAACAGAAATAATTTAAAATTACTGTCTTGTGCGGTTGCTACGAGTAAAATACCTCCGTACTTCCCGTTTACGTGAATTTCATCCACCACAATGACTCGTCTCATATATTGAAAGCCAGCTATCGAAGCTCAAAAATCTAGAAAAAAATATTTGAATCTATTCTCGGGATCAATTTCAAGACCGGTGGCAGTTCTTAGATTCGCTTTTTGTATCAAGTGCAAATATGAAGGTAAATTTTGATATCCATCTTATGCGGTTCCCGGTAGCAATGTTTGATATCCATCATACCAAACATTTTCCTCATTGAATCTCAGATATGCTTCGGCGTTATCTCATCGATAATCCCAACACGGTTTACAAATAGATAAGCAATATGCTTCAGAGTAGAATGTTTGCGATGAGCCATTCAATCCGCCACTGAACAAGTATGGACATCCAAATATTTTGTCACCCAAAATGTGTTTGCCTTGTTCTTCACACTCGCTCTAAGTTTCCATCAGCATCCTTTCACAGAACAATGTGCAACAAATAGAGTAGTCGTGAACTTGTATGCAAAGAACGAAATTTGTTGCATGACCGCTGTTATTCACAACTATATCTGCAACTCGTCCTTGCAACTAAAAATTTTACCAACACAAATATTTTTGTTCCATGTTGCATTGGCTCTTACTCCGTTCATAACACACCGCGCTTCAATATCATCTACATCTTCATCCTCATCTTTCACTTTTCCATACTTACTGTAGTCTTCATCATCTGTGTAAATATCAACCTTATCTTCATTTGCCTTAACATCTTTATCCGATCTTACATCCGTATATTCATCCCCACATATATCCGCATCATCCAAACCTACATCTGTTTGTTCATCCCCACATATATTCGCATCTTCATCATGATCACTGTTCGAATCTTCATACGTCTCAACATCCATCTCAGATCGACTCGAAACACATAAACGTACAACATGCATTCTACTTAGCTCGATTAAACTCTGAACTCGTTTATCACTTGTGATGTATATAGGAGGATTATCTAGAGCTATTTATTGCAACATTGAATCCGATATAGAGTAAGATAATTCAACAAAGCCCCGCTTGCCAGCTTGTAATTATCTTGCGTCATTTCGAAAAGTTCACCATGGGTCCAACCATCACTCAAAAAGAACATTCTCCCTCCTTTGAGAGTATCCACAACAAAATTTCATGAATTTTTGTTCATCGCTCATGCACCTTAAACAACGGGCAAGTTCACCATCTCTGCAAGAAATAAACATTTAAACGTATTAGCGATCAAGATAAAAAAAGTTATTATATACATGCAAAATACACATTTTCAAAAATCATGTGTAAAGCAGACTTCTTTAGCAGTCTACTCCAGACATAGTAAACATCGTTAGAAGTCTACTAAAAAAAGACAGAGTAGACTTCTATGTCTACTCGAAAAGACAGAGTAGACTATTCGGAGTAGACTTCAAAAGAAGTTTAAAAGTAGACTTCATTTATGTTAGTTATGTAATTCTGATTTATTTCTAGTAGACTTAATATGAAGTGTGCTAAAAAAGAGGTTATTTTTGTAGTTGACCAAAATGTTGACTTTTCTAATACTTAGGTTAGTTTTATAGTCGACCAAAATCACAAAATATTGACTTTTTTAGCAGACTTCTTCGAGAAGTCTGCTAAGTGAATAGACTTCTATAGAAGTCTACTCACTTTTAAGACTTCTCGGAGAAGTCTACGCAAGTTAGTTTTGTATTTGACCAAACATTGACTTTTGGAGTAGACTTCTATAGAAGTCTGCGTAATTTAAGGAGACTTCTATAGAAGTCTGCTACATTAGAACTTTCGAGAAGTCTGTTGGAGCGTTGACTTCCTCACAATCACAGACTTCACTAGAAGTCTACTTTGATTAAGCAGACTTCTGTAGAACTCTACTCACCTTTTGAAAAAATACGGAGACTTTTAGAGAAGTTTGCTCCAAAAGGTCAATATTTTGTGATGTTGGTCAAATACAAAACTAACCCGCGTAAACTTCTTTTGCAGTTTACTCTAGCAAGTCAACTTTGGTCAACTACAAAACTAACCTCACTTTTATGCAGACTTCTAGAGAAATCTGCTCAAAAAGTCAAATATTTTGGTCAACTACAAAATTAACCTGTCTTTTAGAGGAAATTGCTTTAGAAGTCTGCATTTTTTTGTTATCAAAAAAATATGCAGACTTCCACGGAAGTCTACTCAAATATTTTTCAACTACAAAACTAACCTCTGCATTGACTAGAAGACTTCTAGAGAAGTCTACTAAGGTTGCAAACTTCTATAGAAGTCTGCAAAATGCAGATCTAAAATTTTAACAAAAATGAAGCTTTAGAGCTACCTTGAGTTAATTTAAGCTTGTTTCCATCTCTCCAAGTGCCAAGAGCTTAAAAGAAAGTTGTTTGTGTCCTTATCTATGCTCAAATCGCCGGAGTAAAGAGATCCCAAAACTTGAATTTTTTTTAAACGAAAATTGGTGAGTTTTTGGTTTGAAATGGAGAGAACATAAGAGATAATGAGGTTTTGCAACAAACATTGAGAAAAAAATGAAGATATTGGCCTTGGATGAAGCATTTTTTTTTTTGATAAATTGAATGAAGCATTTAGAGCTTCAATTTGGTTGTTAATGGTAGTTAGCAAAAATTTGATGACGATGACATTTTGGTAAATATTTGAAGAAGTTAATGGTGTGATTGTATTTTTAAAATTGTATTTTTAATTAAATAATTTGTAAATAATGGCATTGGTCGTAAATATGAGTTATGGAGAAAGATGAGAGAGAAAGTTATTTTTGAAATTGACCAACAATTTTAGGTTATATGTGAAATCATCCCACAAATATATATGATCAATGTTCTCATTATGAAACTATGATAATTGTGATCATGTATCAATACATCTTGAGAAAGTGAATTTGCGAAAGACAGTTTTTATTCAAGTATACTATACATCGATGGAGAAACATTAATTACTTTAAGATATGTCAAGTTTTATCTAATTATTATAAAGACAGTCTCGATCATGAGAAAGTGAATTTGGGACACATATAAATCTTTTTTCCCTTAGAGGGAAAATATAGCCAATAAAACGAAAAAGGCCAAGTTCAATGCAGACAAAGGCACATGGGATCTTTAGTGATATATGTATAATGTGGGCACGAAAATTCATAATGAATAAAGCCTATCATTACCATAATTTGCAATTACGTATAAATGTTAGTTCCCTATTCACTGTACAAGTCTACAAAACACTTTCTATCCTTTTCTTTTCTTTTCAACCAGGTGATCGGTCTGCACCCAGTGCAGGCTAGACCGAACTCTCAATTATATGGCATCATACGTTGTTTCATGCATAGGTGTGAAGGCTTACATGATCATTTATGTATGTAGTGTAATTTCGGTTGATGCTATGATCTAATTTTACATGATTATTTATGTATGTTGTGTAATCGGTTGATTAATGTTGTTTGTCTTTGTTTTGCTTCTGAAATAGATAACAGTAGCGTTAAATCTGTATTTGGTATGGTTATAAGATAGAGATTATTAAAGATTTCAACAAATAAGGGAGATAGCTTATGTGTTGATTGATGTTTTGATTCCTGTCATTGTTCTGCTTTATATCTTTTTCATTTTTTGAATGTTATTTTTGGTTTTCATTCATCCTTGTAGTTAATGCTAACAGTGGTGCTAGCAGTAATTCTTCAAGTTCCTCAGATGGAAGTTCATCAATGGCCAGTGATAGTGATGACTCTTATTACTCTTCTCCACATTCTTTACCACATTCTCCTCCTCATTCACCAGAGTATCCATATGATTCTGGTTCTGATCCAGAGGACGCACTCTTTTATGTTTCATTTTTTGTGAAGACTTTCTCCTTTTTTTTGGTTATTAGAAAATTCATTTTCTATATATATTTGATTTTTTATTCATAATTATATTATCTTTTTAATCTTCTTGGAATTAAGGTATTTTTTTAATTTATAGTTGCTTAAAAAGTATGTATCCGTTAACATTATAAATTTTTTGATTGTCAACAAAATATCTCTTAACATATTAAAATTTTAAAATAAATAATTTAATATACAGTAAATAGAAAATTGCTATAAACATGGTATGCAAATATCATAATTTCAATAACAAAAATATCGATAAATAAATAGAGTCACATAAGAAATAATTTTGGATGCTCATATTTTACTTTTCATGTAAATTTCAAAATTTACATAAAAATATTTAAATTGGTAAATTTGATATTTTCGAGAAATATCAAACTTTCCATTTAAATTCAAATCACATTAATGTATACATTAGGAAAAACATTAATTCACAATCTTGACATATTTANCATATTTAAAATTTTTCTATATGGAAAGTATGAATTTTAAACTATGAGAGATTTTATTCCATTAAATTTATTTCGTTAAATATATATATATATATATATATATATATATTACTTTAGTAGTTTCTAAAAAGATTTTAGATTTAAATATTTTACAATCAT
>OVAN01007205.1:1063-19945 GCA_900406275.1 Anastatica hierochuntica | reverse complement strand
GTCGTTGACCGCAGTTGCACGTTCTGGTCCGAACTTCCGCCTCTTCTGCTTAACAGGTTTGAAGGTCGGGTCGACGTTGAGTTCGTGACAAGTCACGCTGATATCAATTCCGGGCATGTCTTCTGCCTTCCAAGCGAACGTGTTAAGATTCTCTTTCAAGAAAGAGATGAGCTGTGCTTTTATGGGATCGCAGAGGTTAGCTCCGATCTCGACGCAACGTTCAGGGAAGCTTTTATCGAGGCAGATTGAGATAACGGGTTTGTAGGTTGGTTCACGCTTCTCTTCCAGAAGTTCGGCTTTCCGTAGTTGCCAGAAGATCTTAGTTTGATCTTGTTCTGGGGCATCTTCGGCAGAGACCGTTTTCTTTTTCTTTTGAGAGGGAAGCGTCGCAGCTGGATTTTTCCGTTTTAGTTCGACCGCGAAGCAGATCTGCGAGACGTTATGATTCTCGTGGATCGTTTCGATCTCGAAAGGAGTCGGAAATTTGAGACAGTAGTAGTACGTAGAAGGTACAACCCTCATGGAGTTTAGCCACGAGACGCCCACGATTGCGTTGTACGAAGCTGGACGATCTATTACCAAGAACTCCACGATTTTTTCTACGCCTCTAGCTATAACCGAAAGGTTATTCGAGACGAGGCTCATAGTTGCTTCTCCCAAGAGGCCCACTACCGAATTCGGATTTTCCGAAACTTCGGATGGTTCGATGCCCATTCTCTCGAGAGTCTTCCTAAAGATGATGTTAACCGAACATCCAACATCAACAAGTATCCTTGCAACGTCGATGTTCTGGATGGTTAGTTCGATGACGAGGAGATCGTTGCGAGGATTGGTCTGACCGGCCGTTGCTCTATCTTTGAAGGAGGAGATGATACCGTCTGCTGTTTCAGACATATCGTTTCTTGTTCGAAAAGTGATATGGCATGAAGAAATTGTGTGTGTCCCATCCTTCTAGCGCCAAACTGTGNTAGCCAAAGATCAACAGATCAAGTAGTGAGTTAAAGAGTTAGTAAATATGAAATACGAAACTAAAGGTAAACAGATTACGAAACGAGACAAGTTGATAACGAAAGTGGATTAATACGAAACATATTGCGAAGTGATATGAATTAAACGGTAACAAAGTAACAAGATTCGTAAAACAAGTTAGCGTGAACGAATACAGAGTGAATACGAGAACGAATCTAAAGTACAACGAGAAACGTAAACGGAGAACGATTCGACATACACAATTAACAAAGAAAGTTAAGAGANGGCCGCAAGAACTGTTGGCGATGATTACCTAGAACTACAACGTAGACTCGTAACCTAGTTGAGATGTAGCTTGCTAATGAAAACGAAATAAGAACCCTAGTTTTTCTAAGTGTTTTTGTGGTGACGAAAAGTTCTGTGTCTGAATTCCTCTTTTCCCTTTTTGTCCTTTATATAGATCCTCGTGGGTTGGCTCGATTTCCTTTTCCGTCCCGANGGGCCGGTTCTCACCCGAAAATCGTAAGTGGATGGTTATCGCAGTTTGGGCCCTTTCAGGCCGTTTCGCGGCTAAGTGATTTTTACGATTTATCGCGGAAAACCGTTTCTCGCAGGAATAAGCGGCAACAACTTTGTGGACCGCTAAAGCCGATCGTATAGTTTAGACCCTTCTGGTGTTTAAGTTAACCGTTGTCGTTTTATACGATCGATACAAAATCCACAGGAAGCACAAACCCTTGCGACTATTGTCATGACGGTTTGGCGGAAACTCCAAACGAGACGAAACGAGAGACGATCAAGTGACGATTCGAAGGAAATGACAATCGAAAGGGACGTGGTTCNTTATCCGCGCCTCAGCGCCAACTGGCGCCAAGGACAGAGCTTGGTCCTGGCGCCAATTGGCGCCAAGGAAAGAGCTTGGTCCTGGCGCCAATTGGCACAAAGGACAGAGCTTGGTCTTGGCGCCAAATTGCGTCAAGGAAAGAGCTTGGTCTTGGCGCCAATTGGCGCCAAGGACAGTGCTTGGTCCTGGCGCCAATTGGCGCTAAGNCCAGGCGCCAATTGGCACCAAGGACAGAGCTTGGTCCTGGCGCCAATTGGCGCCAAGGACAGAGCTTGGTCCTGGCGCCAATACATGCACTATGTCTTGGGACCAATTGGCGCCAAGATCGTGCTCTGGTCTTGGCGCCAATTGGCGCCAAGATGGACCTCCGGTCTCGGTTCCAATCGACGTCTAGATCGACTTCCAGTTCAGTCGTCAATTGGTTCTAAGACTCATTCGTAGGTTTGATGTCAATCGGCGTTTAGACATTCCTCTGATGCGAAGCGGTTCTTCAACGCTTTTGGTGGTTTCGTTCCGCTTCGGAATTTGTATTTGGTGGCCTCCGGAAGTTTCGGGCGTCGATTTCGATGTTACCGTTTTTGACCCCAACAGATAGGCTTGCAAAATATACTTTACTAGTTGTGTTCATGGCAAGTCAAAAATGTTAATGGGCTCCTCTATGGAAGATCCTTAGTAGACTCCCATGAGTGAAACCATGATGGGGGCAATATCTCATGTACCCATTGTACCTTTGCCAAGCCACTCCAAGTGTTTCTTCTATCCCTTTCTGAAAGTTTGCTATGCTATTCCGAAAGTTAGTAGTCATCTTATCCGAGTAGAATTTTTCAAGGAACCTCTTTTTACATTAATCCCTAGTGGTTATTGATGAACTAACCATGACCTTTTTTCCATTGTGAAGCTCCATCTCCTAATGAAAATGAGGAAAGGGATAGCTTCACATAATTTCTGGGATTCCTTCCATTTTGGCCGTATCGCATAATCTCTCAAGATGATTTATTGGGTTCTCCATGTCCAAACCAAATAACTTAGCATTGTGAATCATGTTGATAAGGCTCGATTTTATCTCATGATGAGGTAGATCAAATGAAAGAGCTCTAATACCCATCTTTGTTTGGCTCGTAATTGGTGTTTGAAAGTCTCCTACAGTCTCTTGATACTCTTCTTTTTCTTAATATTTCCTTGATGTTTTTGATTCATTACCGCAAAAAAAAGCAACAAACCCAAAGAAAAAGACAAAAGTTAAATACTCGAAGATTAAAGCTAAGTCTCAAACAAAACAAAATCCCAAAAAAATCTATAACTAGTAATTGTGTTCCCCAACAACGACGCCAAAAACTTGTTGAGGCGATTGTTTATCGCACAAAAGCTTTAAATTTATACCCTTTGTTCCTAAGAACCTCACAATCTCGCAAGTGCACGAGTATGTTTTTGTAGTACCTAGGGGTCGAACCCAAGGGAGCGACTTACCTAACTAGATATATTTAAGCATTGGAAATACATGTTTAATGTCTAATCTAAGCAAATAACATAGGTAGGGGTTATTTTTGGGTTTTCTTAAGATTCTACAAATGAAAAATAAGCGAGGAAATGAACAAGTTAAACAAAGCAAACATAAACATAAAGATGCAAGTGTTGTTGGAATAAGATGATGGACCAAGGGTTGTTGTAATAGATTCATTTAGCTAGACAATTAATGAGGTGTTAGTTCAAGTTTTTAAGCACAAATCCAAGACCAAAGGCATCACTGGCCTAATTCACTCTCGTGACAATAAACCATTTCCATATTGATACATTTACTCGACTCTCGCTTTTTGAAAATGATAAATCAATTATGGATTATTAAGAGAAAGTCCATATTATCACTAATCAGCCTAGCAATCAATTCTCATTGGCCAAATTGAAACAACAAGAACTAAGTTCTGCTAGACATTTCATATAACACATCCTGGGCGTGAAATGCATACAAATCTAGATCTTAGTTAACTACTCCAAAGTATAGCATTACACTTACCTAATCCATTAGAAACTTATAATTAACTATCCCTAACACCAATTTTACAATCTTAACTAAGTAAATTTCAATCACCTTTAGTCCATTAAAGAGACTACTCACACATGCTTAGAGAAAAGAATGATAAAGAAGAAAGAAAAAGCATAATCATAATAAAAGGTTGGGTTTTTAATCCTAGATACAATATAAAAATAGAGGCTCTTGATCTCAAAGATCAAGAGGAAAATCATTAAAAACTCTATCTTGGTCTAAGAAAATAGTTGTAGAAGTTTTAGATGCATGATTTTAGATTTTAAGGGTATTTGTAGGCGAAAGGAGAGTGATTTAGCTTGGATGCAGCGAGCTATCGAGCTCATGCTGCGTACTATCGACCTCCTAGGTCGATAGTGGATAGCACTTGGCAGTTCTCTGGTCGCGCTTGTTGCTGTTGACCTCATGCTACCCACTATCGTCCTGGGAGGTGTTCAAGACAAAAGTATGTTTCCCATATGTTTCTTTCTAACTTTCTGATAAATTTTAAAATTTGTACCATGTTTGACTACTTATTCGAACTCCTCGATAACTCAACAGATGGCACTTTCTAAATCTCTCTTTATATCTTATGCTATTCCTTCTCTAGCATCATAAGTTTCCTCCCTAGATCTTCTACCCCACCTTTAACATTCCTCTGCTCTTTAATTCCTTTCTCTAATTATGCACCTGATAGTTTATGTGTGTTAATATCTATTAACTCTTTAGTGAAGTCCTTCTCTCCATTTAATTTGTCAAGCGTTTGTGACCAACATTTATTAGCAGAGGCAACAGTGGCTCTTCCGAGAGATTTTGGTGTTGGTTCTTGAGGTTCTTGCTTTAAACATACTTTGTATCAAAGGTTGTTCACATAGAATTTTAAATTACTGATGCGTTAGCATTTTATGGGTTTTTATTACGGTTTTTAGTCGAGATATATGGTTTTTAATATGTATTTGGCTCTCTTTGGAGCGGTTTCATGTTCTTTAGTGTTTTTACAGGTAACGAGCTTGAATGTGCGGAAAGATCACAATTTGGACAGATTTCAAGCATTGAAGGAAGCGTTTGTGAAGAAAAGAAATATCATGGCAGAAGGACATGGATCGATCGATCCCTGTCCAAGATCGATCAATCGTTGTCCCGATTTAGTAGACCAATTTTACAGAACCAAACCGACTTATCGAGAACCAAATTACATATCAAATACCTAGACTCGTGTTTTTAGCTTCATTATGCTGTTTTCTGACTTTGAGAGCTAAGAGAGAGACTTGTAACCTTTGGGAGAAGAATCATCTTCCGTACTTCGAATCTGAAAAGCTTTATGAACCCTTACTCTTTGTTTTTGATCAATACAATCATGTCTCTCTCTGATTTGATTTGTGTTTGTTCTCCGATCATGAGCGAGTAGTTCATTTGTTGGGTTTAGGGTTCTCACATAGGGATTACATGAATTGTTGACATAGAATTGTTTGATTAGAGATTTAATCAATTGGATCTTTATCTAGGATTCTTCTTAATGTTGAAATTAACTTGATCACTTGGTTTCTGATCTTAGGTTATTTAACGTCGGGAAAATGTTCGATTAAATACCTGAATGAATCCTAAGTGAGCAATTTATCTTAAGCCAATGAAAGTTGATGTTTAAGTGAATTGTGAATTTATCAAACCTGTTTAGAATGCATGTTTAGAATCCAAGAGTCAACGGAAGTTAGTCTCAAGGTTTCTAATACATAGGGAATTGATACTACGAAAGTAGATCAATTCTATATTAGTGTTTGAGTTCAAGACGGTTTAAAACTTGTTCCCTGAATAAATAATTCGATTTAGCAATGATATGTTTCCCTGAGAATACCCAATGCCCAACTCTTCTTTGATTGCTTTACAACCCGTAGTCATTTGTTTGCTTTCTTTGCTTCTTAATTTTTGATTTACTGCATCTTTACTAAATCATCCTTTTTGCTTTAGCCCGCGTTTGATCAGAAATGCTACGTGCTACCTTTGGTCTATGTGGATTCGATCCCGAACCACTACAACGTACTTAACTGTACGCTTGCAGTGATTTTTTGGGTGAAAACCTGAGCTTTCAAGTTTTCTGGCGCCGTTGCCGGGGATCTTAGAACTTAGGATCATTGCGTGCCTAAGGAATTTTTCTTTATTTTGTTTAATCTCTTCTTTTTCTTCTTTGTTTTTGTGCTTTCAGGTGCATGAACATGCCTCATACTAGAAACCAAGGAATCGCGAATCTTCTCGATTTTGAGCTGAAACCTTGGCGTCTAAAGAGACATAAGAAGAAGGAGAAGCTATTCGAGGTTATTGAGGAGTTTGAGTTAGCGGAAATCATGGGTGACAACATGGAGAACCTTCAAGTCCATAAAAATCTTCTTTTTCCTGGAGTCCTTCCAGGAGCTGATCCACCTACTGAAGGTGGTGCTAATACTGGTGCTCGGCAAACAGGCCAACAGAATGTTGCAGCTGCAAGGAAACACCACGAAAATCAATCTCAACAGAGGGTAACTTTGGCGCAATATGATACTCCTGAGGCATTCTATGCAAATCGTGTTGGGATTCATCCGCCTCCCATCGAAAGGAGAGACTTTGAGATCAAGACTTGTCTCATTAACCTGGTGTAGCAAAATCAGTTTCATGGGTTTGGATAAATTTGAAGACATCTGCAATAATATCCAACACAACGGAGTAACTTCTGAAGCTCTAAAATGCAGGTTATTCATTTTCTCTTTGAATGACAAGGCTATGAGATGGTACAACAGTTTAGCGCCTTACTCTTTGAAGACTTGGGATGAGATCAAGGATGATTTTCTAGGGCATTTCTTTACGAAATCGTGATGTAGGTCTCTCCGAAACAAGATTGCTGGATTTCACCAGTTGGGTTCTGAGAGTTTTCATGCAGGTTGGAAGCAATTCAAAGAGTACCACAATGATTGTCCTCATCATGGTTTCACAGACTAGAATCTCCTCAACATTTTCTACAATGGAGTTGAGGAGAAATATCAGAATGTTATGGACACTGCGAGCAATGGTGACTTCATGACTAAGACTATAGAAGAAGATTATACGTTGGTGAATAGTATGGCGAACAACCAAGCTAATCGTAAATCCGATTTTGATCACGGTAGAGGGGTTGTATCATCAAATGCGAAGAGAATTGATGATCTGCAGTCAAAGCTCAATGAGTTAATGAGAAGAGATCAGAAATGAGTAAACTTTGTTGGGGAACAGAATGATGCACCTGTGCTTCAAGAGCATAAATTGGGACAAATGTATCACAAATTCATTTCTGAAGGGCTGAATGGTGGACAAGCAGATGTGAATTACATTGGAGGTCAAGGGAACTTTGGTAGTAGAGGTTTTAATCAACAAAACCAATTTCAAATCAAGCATACAAACAGAATTAAAGTGTATTCAACTCCGGATACAAGAATCAGAGTCAGAGTAGTGTTTTAAAAAAAGAGCGGCTATCAACAGAAGCAGTTTGGTTAAGGAGGATTCAAGAACAACTATCAATCGGGTTATCAAAATCAGAACCATGGACAATCTTCTACGTCTTCTGAAGATAGTGAGCTGAAGAAAATGTTGCATCAAGTTTTGGAAAGTCAGACAAAGTCCTCTGTGGACTTGAATCAGAAGGTGGATAACATGTATAGTGATCTCAATGGGAAGTTTGAGACATTGAGCACTCACATGAAATTTCTGGAAACACAGGTTGCTTAGAGTTCTGCAAGCAACATAGCTCCACCTGGCGTAATTCCAGGCAAACCGGAGAAGAATCCGAAGGAATACTGCAGTGCTATTACAGTGCAAAGTGGAAAAGACGTAAAAGGTTCGTCCAAAACAGAAGGACAGGGATCAATCGATCCTTGTCAACTTCTACTTCAAACGCCTCTGAACAGAAGGACAGGGATCAATCGATCCCTGCTCTAGAATTGATGAATCCTTGTCCAAGCGTGAGCATACCAGACTCTAATGATAAAACGAGGTAATTGAAGGTTGAAGATGACAGTGTACCACCCCCGCCTTATGTTCCCAAGCCTCCGTATTCTGCTAGTCCCCGTCAAAAGATCAAGGAACGCGAGTATAAAAAGTCGAAGAATCTAGTAAGTGAATTATATGTACGATTGCCTTTTGTAGAAGTAGTCAAGATGGTACCTTCTCTTAAAAGGTACATGAAGGAGATTCTCTCAGATAGAATAAATTTAGATTACGGTGTGTTAAAGCTTACTGCAGAGTGTAGCGGAATTCTACAAAACATTGCGCCAGAGAAACACGAGAATCCAGGTCCTTTTGTACTACCTTCGAAAGATGTCTGTGTGACTTGGGCTCTAGATTTAGTTTGATGCCGTTGTCTGTCTCGCAGACGCTAAATATGGTGAACTATAACCCATGAAGATGTCTTTGATACGTGTTGATAGATCAGTTCGAAGGCCAGTAGGTATTCTCTATAACATTCTTGTTGGTGTTGGCAAAGGATATGTATACACTGATTTCGTAGTCTTGGAGCTCGACGAAGAACCCCAAGGCTCCTATCATCTTGGGTAGAACATTCTTATCCACTGCTAGAGCAATGATTGATGTTCAGAATGGTCAAACTGATCTGCAGTAGGGGAAAATAGATGTACATTTCAAGCTCGAGAATTCGACGAAGAAGCCTACCATTGATGGGCATACATTTTGGGTGGACACATTGATTGATGTGATTGAGGAGTCTGTGGAGGAACCTTACAACGAGGATTTGTTTTATATTTCCTCATCGCAAATTGACAAAAATCATGGTCTATTGAGTGACAATGATACACTGCTTCCTGATGAGGAGAATGACATCAAAGAAGTCTTGGATGGAGATGTTCGTTTTACTCTGACAAACTCAAGAACAAAAAGAAAGTGAAGCAGAAAGAGCACAATACTTAGGAGAGTTCTGAATTGATTTTGATCCCTCAAGGATGCGACGGGAACATGTTAGATTAAAAGTTGATGAAGCGTATAGGGAAATTCAAACCTTTCTCCAAGGTCACGGTCATCCTCACACCAGAGTTTAAAGAGAAAGGCAAAGCTGCTGTGAAGAAATTAATGAGCAACATCCTTAAGCTGAAGATTTTCGATGGTGGAGCTTGCTTCGGAGTGATTTCAAATACCCTCCCAAACTGATCTATCCGCACTATAGTCAGGCTCGAGACTTTAAGCAGGCACTATGTGGGAGGCAATCCACTAGGTAGTTTTCTTTTTCATTTTAGCTAGTTTTGTAGTGTTTTTCGTTTTTGTATTTTGGCTTTTGGTGCTTTTGACGTTTTTCGTGTTTTTAGCTTTAGTATTGCGGGAAACCGGCCCCCAAACAGAAGGATAGGGATCGATTGGTCCCTGTCCAAGATCGATCGATCCTTGACTTATTTTCGTGCCAAAACAAAAGGACAAGGGTCGATCGATCCTTTTCCTAGGATCGATCCTTGTCCCGAAAACATAATATAACATGCGATCAGGTATGTTTCATTTTAGTTTTCTTTTTCTTTTCATTGTAGTTTTATTTTTCTTTTTATTTAGAATTTTCTTGTTATTAGCTACTTACCCTTTTCTTGGTTTTGTTTCACACCGAGACGGTGTGAGATAAGTCTGGAGGAGGTTACTTATGCTTTCCTTTTTCTTTTGGTGTGATGTTTGAGTCATTTTTATGTTTTTGTTGAGTCAGTCTTATAGATTATTTATGCTTGATGATGATTTCAGACTATTATCTCTACGCATTGCACTTTATTTATATTCTCATTGACCATTTCATTTGAGCTTTTAGCGCAGGCAAACCGGAATAACTCATGACCAAACTCCCTACCAGAAATTTCTGGAACTCAGGCTTTTGTCTGAAATGTTATTAACTCTATTAATCTGGACTACTAATGAACTTAATTGCTTTGGTCCAGGAACTTGAAATCAGGAATCAAACCCATCATTCAGGATTACATCCCCATTTTTCTACCATTTTTTTTTGGTAATCCTGAGTCACCAAACTCATCTTTAGTCTGACACCACACCTTCACCTTATCTTCTTGAATCTCCATGCATTTCTTGTTCATCTTATATGCACACATGTGTAAAAAAATGGAGTGAATAAGGTAGACATGATCCTTCTAATTACTTAGGTATGATTAAACAATTTAGCTGGTTTAGACACAGTCCTGAGTGTCTTGTTTCTCGATGTTGGGCGTCGTAGAGGTTTATATGGATACGTTGCATTTCTTCGTGATGTATGGGTGTTTTAAAATTAAAAATGTGACTGTATTGCTAATTTCTACAAGATTTTTGTAAATTAAAAAAAACGAAAATTAATTTATTTTTCTTCATATCTGGTTTAGAAATTAGCATTTTCGTATTATTTTGTTGTTAAAATGCACCCTGAAGATTGCTCGTATTTGGTTTACTTTTGATTTTTGGTTTGTACTTAGGTAGTTAGGGGACATGGATATCAATATACTCTTTCTCTCCTACGATTTTGCATAATATTTTGCATCCTGGCGTATATTTGATACCACGAAACAATCTCAGCCTCACCACTAAAAGCCTTGAATACCTTGCCCGAATTCCTGATTACGAGTTCTTTGGTGAAAAAGTCTCACACTCATCTTGAATCAATCTAGAGAGTTATTAACATGAATGTTGAGTTTGTAGGTTCACATTTTTAGAGTATGGATGAGCTTGGGAGGTCATGCAGAGATTCTTGGGGAGAATGTTCTAACTATTCTGAGTCTAAGTGGTCAGCGAAAGTAGTGTAGAGTAAGGTCTACTGATAGCATAAGGTCCATTATGTTTTCAAACTTCTTTTCTCGTAGGCTTAATCTTCGTTTCCTTTACTTAAGGACAAGCAAAGATTCAAGTCTAGGAGATTTTATTTGTTAGCACTTTATGGGTTTTATTAAGGGTTTTAGTCGAGATATATGGTTTTTAGTATGTATTTGGCTCTCTTTGGAGCGGTTTCGTGTTCTTTAGTGTTTTTACAGGTAACGAGCTTGAATGTGCGGAAAGATCATATTTTGGATGGATTTCAAGCATCGAAGGAAGTGTTTGTGAAGAAAAAGAATATCATGCCAGAAGGACAAGGATCGATCTCTGTCCAGGATTGATCGATCCCTGTCTCGATTTCGTAGACCAATTTTACAGAACCAAACTGACTTATCGAGAACCAGATTACATATCAAACACCTAGACTCGTGTTTTTAATTTCATTATGCTGTTTTCTGACTTTGAGAGATAAGAGAGAGACTTGTAACCTTTGGGATAAGAATCATCTTCCGTACTTCGAATACGAGAAGCTTTCTGAACCCCTACTCTTTGTTTTTGACCAATACAATCATGTCTCCCTCTAATATGATTTGTGTTTGTTCTCTGATTATGAGCGAGTAGTTTGTTTGTTGGGTTTAGGGTTCTCACATAGGGAGTGCATGAATTGTTGACATAGAATTGTTTGATTAGGGATTTAATCAAGTAGATCTTCATCTAGGATTGTTCTTAATGCTAAAATTAACTTGATCACTTAGTTTATGATCTTAGGTTGTTTAACGCCTGGAAAGTGTTTGATTAAATGCCTGAATGAATCCTAAATGAGCAATTTATCTTAAGCAAATGGAAGTTGATGTTTAACTGAATTTCGTATCTACCAAACCTGTATAGAATCTAAGAGTCAAAGGAAGTTAGTCTCAAAGTTTCTAATTCATAGGGAATTGATACTACGGAAGTAGATAAATTCTATATTTGTGTTTGAGTTCAAGACGGTTTAAAACTTTTTCCCTGAATCAACAATTCAAATCAACAATGATATGTTTCCCTGAGAATACCCTATACCCAACTCTTCTTTAATTGTTTACAACCTGTAGTCATTTGTTTTCTTTCTTTGCTTCTTAATTTTCGATTTACTGCATATTTACTAAATCATCCTTTTCGCTTTAGCCCGTGTTTGATCTGAAATTCTACGTGCTACTTTTGGTCTCTGTGGATTCAATCCTGAACCACTACAACATACTTAACTGTATGCTTGCAGTGATTTCTTGGGTGAAAACCTGAGTTATCAGTTACCAATATCGATCTATGTCATCCTTTAAAAATCAGAAAGTGTGAAATATAGTATAAATGAAAATTCACTTAAAATCTATTGTAAGTATAATTAATTTTATATTTTAGTTAAAATATGGAAAATGTCTTGTAAAAAAAGGTACAAGAGCAAATAATAAAAGTTCAAAGTATCTTCTTATAAGGTTGTACACATGAAATTTTAAACGACTAATAATATGAGTCTACGTCAATAATTTAAAATCTAAAATTTGAAACTTATTGTCACAATTAAAATTAAAATTAACATAAAAATTGGCAAAAATTAAAACTACAGGAAACATCGAAAAGGTTTAATCATAACTATAAATTTACAAACATAAGTTATGTAATAAAGGTATTTTATAATTTAAAAATCACAAAATGTTAATACAACATGATCCCGCACATAACGCGAACGAAATCCTAGTATGATGTTATTCTAGTAGTCCTTCCTTATATGAATCCTTAAGACCACAACCCGGAAACTTTAAAATATTTATTCTCTGTAAATTAAGCGTTATTTTATAGATATTACCTTTAGAAGGCAAATAACTTATATTCAATTTTATTTTTTCCTCAAAAGTTAGTATTATATAGTGTTCGATTTTTAAGCAAAAGAAGTAGAAGAAACAGAATTGTGAAGACATTGTAAACAATATCCTTATTTTTTTAAAAAATAAAAGAGAGAAAAACCTAAAGCGATCTTTCAGAACAAATGTTATTGATGAGGCTTGAGACTGGGATGATGATGTAACAAAGAAGTTGTCTCAACATGTTTCAAAACACACTATAAATCTTCTTCTTCACTCTATCACAAGCCTTTGTTTCAGATTCTATCACAATCATCATCATCATAACTTCCTTGTTCTCTCCTTCATCTCCTTTAATAGTGACGTCTAACCAATCACTCACATGTTTTACTTTATGCATTGTCTCTTGTACTTGTTGACTAATCATCTCTCTCCAATTTGTTCCATGACTGATCTCATCTAACTACTTCTCCACATTCCTCAAATAACAACTTCTTTCTTCTTCGTTAAGCCATCTCCTAAATATTACCTTTCCTACATATACTACTTTGGGAGAAAGCGAATTACAAAGAATCTCTCTCTTTGTCCAGCTACTTTTCCTCGATATCAAATCAGATGATTCAAGAGTATTGCTTTTAGGTAGAAGAAGGTTCTTACTCTTATTACTTCCACAACTTAAGCTTTTAGCCCATCTTGGAGATGGTGAAACCATACTATCTCTTCTTCTTGTTCCACTATTTGACTTCTCCTCTATCATTCCATAGCTTTGCATAGAAGAAGAAGGTGAATCCTAGTGAGTATCAAATAAACTAAATGTTAGACAATGTTGCAGGGTATGTTCTTTGCCAAAAATCAATTATATAAAACTTACAACATAAGAACTTAAAGCTCTTGAAGCATGATATTTGATGTCATGATCATGATTCTTCATCATGGATTGATCTAGTGACTCTATTCTCTTTCTAACATCACCCAAACCTATCTAGCTTTTTATCTTACTGGCTCAATGTTGATACTAAAATCCACACTTCAATTTGTATGAGTGCTGAGTTGAGGAAAAAGATATGTGGGGGAATCCCATATGAACTATTGATGGATTAATCGAAGATTTTGATTGATTTTGATTAATTCTTACAAGCGAATTGAATGAAAAGAATGATGGTGATACTATTGATTACAAAAAGATCAAAGTAAAAATATGTTTTCTAGGTATACGTGGGAGAATCTCGTAAGAGCTATAGATGGATGAAATGATCGATTGATGATTACAAAAGATATTGATGATTACAAGAAAAGAGAATAAGTAAATGATGATCTTTACGATATTTGTTACAAAAGAGAATTGAGTTTTTAAGTCTAAGTTTCTGAATGTGGCTGAAGAGAGTTCTATATTTCTTGATCTTTTTATTATAAAGAAAATGGCTGATGATGTTCCACCATCCGACGCCTCCAAAATCTGCTCCTAAGATCTTGGGCATCTGCTCCTGAAATCTCTCTCGCGCAACTATCTCCAAGAATCTCGGCATCTCCAACAGCCGTATCTTTGACTCGATTTCTGTACATGGACCTCAGGTACCTAAACCTCAAGTACCTAGAACTCAGGTACATGGTCCTCAGGTAATTGGACTTCAGGTACCTAGGCTTCAAGAACCTGGGTTTCTGGTACCTGGGCTTCACGTACTTGGGCTTCAGGTACCTGGGCCTCGACAACATATTCTCTGAACTAATCTTTTTACTAGGCTGTGAAGGAGGTGAGATTTGGGCCCGACAGTTGCCCCCAACATGCAGAACGAGATCTTGTGGTCTTGGATGCGAATCGGGTCCCGATTATTGACCTTTGTCTTCGCCCATGACTTACATGTTTGCATGGGGCTTCTTAACAATTACTTGATTAAGTAGTTACTCAGCGAGCTATTTTAGAGGATCGTTTAAGAGGTTTAGGCTCCTAAAAGAGTCTAGTTCTTTTGAACTTTTGCCTCGGATAGTTCAGGTTTGCCTTTATTCGAGTGTTAGGTCTCTCTAGACCTGGAATAGATTATAGGTTTTAAGGACCTTAAGCTTCTAGTTATTGGGAACCTGAATCAATTGTTCAGATTTTAAGACCTTGAGTGTTAGGTTTCTAGGAATATGGATTTTGATGAGAAGATTTTAATACTTAAGTTCCAGGTTCTTAGGAACCTAGATTAGATGATAGGTTTTTATGTCTTTTAGTTCTAGATTTCTCGGAACTTGGATTAGATGATTGGATTTTAAGATCTTTAGTTCCAAGTTTCTAGGAATGTGGATTATATGGTAGGATTTTAAGACCTTTGGTTAAGTACCAGGTTTCTTGGAATCTGGAATAGATGATAGGATTTTAAGACCATTGATTAAGTGTCAGGTTAAATATAACCTTGATTAGATGATAGAGTTTTAGGACCTTTGATAGTATGTAAGTTTTCTTGGATCCTGTACTTAAGTTATGGGATTTAAAGACCACTGAAGTACCAAGTTTCTTGGAACCTTAATCAATTGTAAGGATTTCAGTACCTTAAGTATCAAGTTTTCGGGAACCTGAATCAGACGTAAGGATTTTAAGACCTTAAGTATCAGGTTTCTTGGAACCTGAATCAGTTGTAAGGATTTTAAAACCTTAAGTATCAGGTTTCCGGGAACTTGAATCAGATATAAGAATTTTAAGACCTTAAGTCAAGGAATCTGAATCAGTTGTAATGATTTTAGGATCTTAAGTATCAGGTTTCCGCGAACCTGGATTAGATACATTAGGTGTTAGGTCTCTTCGAACCTTTAAATGTCAGAAATTATGGAATTTGGATTAGATGTTAAGTCTTCTAAACCTTTTTTTTATCAACCACACATTAATTAAGAACTAGCTCTCGAAATGGAAAGCCAATTCAGAAGAATTGTGTCTACAAAAGCAAATTTATTGTAACAAGATCGGGATCTGCGTGCCAGATTATCTGCATGCGTGTTTTCCGTCCTCGGAAGTTGCGTCACCAAGAAATTAGAGAAAAATCCACATAGAAGCTGGTAAGCTTGAAGTTGAGAATGGAAGGCTAGCCAATCCTCCGGATGTAGTGAATGGAAGGCTGGCCAATCCTCCACATAGAAGCTGATTAATAAGCTCCACGCAATCCGTTTGGAAAAACTTGCAATCTACGCTGCGATTGTGCAGTTCTGTCATCGCCCATAACAGTGCTTCGAACTCTGCATGAAGTGGTGAAAGACTCCAGCGTAGGCATTTTGCCCCCAACAAAATTATCTCCCCATCTTTATTGATGCATATCCATCCAAGTCCTGAAGTAGGATCCGGCTGTTTCGATGAACCATCTATCCGACAAAGTAAACCATCCGGTTTGCGTGATTCGCTACACGAGCTATCCTCTTCCGAAGAGGGAGCGATTTGTGCTTTGCTCCAAGCTATAACATCTGTCTCTGCTGATCGTAGTATCTCCGCCACATCTAGGTTTACTCCTTGGAAAACCTTTTTGTTTCTTGCTTTCCAAATTAACCAAATTATCCATGGGTAGAGATCTGGACGATATCCCTAGTACGCACAGGTTGTTGCCAAAAAAGATATGTCATATTTGTGTAAATTGCACCAGAAAGAAAAATTTCCTTTCTTGTTTGGTCCTTATAGAGATCCCAAATGTGCTGGATCGAGGCGCACTAAAAAAAGATATGATTAATTGTTTCCTCACATGAGCCACAACTCTTACAAATTGTGTCGCAATGAACCCCCCTTTGAACTAATCCACGACTTGCCGCCAGACTTTGTGTTATAATTTGACAAAGAAGATGTTATATCTTTAGAGGACATTTTATTTGCCAAGGAAAGGCTTTCAAAGCTTCTAAGCCTTGTCCCCAGCCGTTATTATTAATCCGAGATATCTCCAGATCGTTAAGGAGTTTGTAGCCCGACTTAACAGTATATTGTCCCGACTTGGTAAAATGCCAAACCACATCGTCGTATGAAATGGTGTGGATCATATGAATACCTCTAATTAAAATAGTATCCTCTGGATTGAATAATTCCTAAAGAAGGGGCACATGCCAATCCTTTGTCTATGGATCAATCAATTGATGCACCGTTAACCTAGGGTACCACAGACTACCCCGACCTCGTGTTGGCCGCGGAATATCATCTGGAATCCATGGATCTTGCCAGACCGATGTGTTTATCCCAGATCCTATACATATCCTAATGCCTTTCTTAAGAAAATTCTGAGTGGAGAAAATGCTCTTCCAACCAAAAGATGGTGAATGAGGCTTCCTTTCGTCTAACGGATGAAACTTCCTAAAATACCGACCTTGTAAGACCCGAGCCACTAAAGATCCAGCGAACAAAATTAACCTCCACAATTGTTTAGCCAATAACGTTGTGTCGAAATCTTTCAGGGATTTGAAGCCAAGGCCTCCATTCTCTTTTGGTATACATAATTTGTCCCATACAACCCAATGGAGACCATGACTACATCCATTGGAGCTCCACCAGAATTTAAAAATCGTGCTAGTTAACTTATTAGTTAATACTTGGGGGAGCTTAAAACATGACATGACATAATTGGGCAGCGCAAGAGTAACCGATTTAATCAGGATCTCTTCGCCCCCTTGGATAGGAACTTGGAGGACCAACCATTCACCCGGTCTCCTAACCCTTCTCTGATGAAATTAAAGATCTGACTCTTGGAGCCCCCATACTCTCAAGGATTCCAAGATATGTGCCCATACCTCCCTCCTTTGAAATACCTAACATCGTCTTCAGCGATACCTTTGTCCGTTCGGGAACATTCTTCCCAAACATCTCCGGTGATATATCAAAGTTTATTACTTGCCCTGAAGCACGCCCATAATCATGCAAAACATCCAATATAGCTTGGCATTGTGAGTCCTCCACCTTACAGAAGAAAAGGCTATCATCGGCAAAAAGAAGATGTGATATAGCCGGACTGTGTTTGGCTATTTGAACTCCCATTAAAGCTCTATCTCGTTCCTTTCGTTTAATATTTGCAATCAAAACCTCCGTACAAATAATAAAAAGGTACGGGGACAAAGGATCCCCTTGTCTCATCCCTCTCTGGGAAATTATATTCCCCGTTGGTCAACCATTAAAAAGTATCTTGTAAGAAACCGATTGCATGCACCACATTAACAAGGATATCCACCTTTGCCCAAATCCTAACTTTTTTAGGACAACCTTTTCGCAAGGATTTTCTCTCGGTGGTCAAAGTTTAATATTTATAAGATCTAAATACCCTACGCTCAATCCTGCAAGAGAATGAGATCAATTGTAGTATTTTAGGGTCGTCCAAGGATTTAAAGGCTTGGATTAGTAGAATCTAAACAAGGAGATTATACTAAGGCTCCTAGTCTAGGCGGAGATATAGTAAGAGATCGTCACGGGTCTCTACTAAACCTAATCAAAAGAGAGAGTAACCATGGTGATTTTTCAAATAAAGCAAGTAATAATAAAATAGCATAATAGTAAAGCAAGCAAAGAGTGAACTTTGGATCTAATCAAAATAAAAGTAGGATCTTGAGACAATGGTTATGGGTTCGGGTTCAATCTAGACTTGTAACGGATTTGGATAAGGCTTTATTAAAGGATCTAGATATTTCTAGACTAAGGATCCCTTTTTTGTCGATCAACCCACTCTCGTGACGAAGATCTATTCATCCATACACACTACAAGGCTCAACTCTCGTTTGTTGCCCATCTAAGCATGTACATGATAGTAAGTCTCAAGCCCTTATAGCCATCTAGCACCTTGGTGCCCCTAAAGGCAAACTACTCTCATAGCTTAAGGTGATAAACATAGGTTTAGTTCTCACAAGCATTTCATCGAACACTTTCTAGGCGTCTTTGAGCAAGCAATGAACTTTTAAGAACTAAACTAAACCTAATAGAAATTATGCTAAGATCTAGCCTAAATATCCATTACAAACCCTAAATCTAACCCTAGTTTACCATATCTCAAGATCCATAGAGGATCTACTCACTAAATCTCATGGAAATCCAAAGACATGAAATGGGTCTTTGAGCTCCCATGGTTTAGAAGAATAGATTTAGAGAGCAAGATTAGAGATAAAAGATCCAAAGAACTTTAAAAAAATCAAAGTGTTATTACAAGGTTTTTGATCTTCAACAAGTGCTTAAAATAAGTAGAAAAGATGATAAAGAGATAATATTTTGTTCTTGAAGCATAAGGATGTATTTATACTAAAGATAGAGTGAAGGAAGCCCTAAAACAAGGGTATTTTCGGCCTAGGTTGTCAGCCGTCGACCCCTCTGGTCGATGGGAGCTTACCTTGGGTCGATGGCTAGCAACCTACAGAGGAAAATGTGTGAGTTGCTGCCCAGGTTTCTGGCCATCGCACTGGGTAGTTGGCCATCGACCTAGGGGTGGATGGGAGCCAACCTTGAGCAGTTTTTGATG